>JAPCYS010001281.1:0-45333 GCA_028641055.1 Alopecurus myosuroides
AAGGTGAGTCATTCTAGCTCATGTATGAGTTGGTGAGACAAGAGGAGAAGTGTGGCACACACGTGGTCCTCCTCCGCCGTCCGCCTCGTCACGTCTCGCCTCGCCTCGTCACGACACGTCACGACGCCCCGCGAGTTGCAGGAATGAGCCGAGCCGAGAGCGTTTATTTTGTCGGTTGGGAAAACATAACGAGTCATTAATTTCCGGGCAGTACAAGGTGGTGCAAGTCCCCTGTAATCTGGGCGAGCATTTCGAGTTCCACGTTGTGCGTGTGCTCACGCTGGGGGAGACGTCGTGGCGGGAGGTCTTGGCCGGTCCTGAGGGCAGCGTGAGATATGACCGCAACACCCATATCATCAGCATTGACGGCACGACATACTGGGCCACGGAGGAGTCCACACCGAGGGTCGTGTCATTTGATCTGGAGCACGAGCGATTCACCGCGTTCACGCCACTGCCCGCACGGATGGAAGTGCCCAATCACTACCCGTGCAGTCTAACGGAGGTACACGGGAAGCTGGGCATCGTCATGTCGGGCAATGACATCCCGGTAAGGGAGTCAGAGGTATGGGTTCTGGAGGAAGGGCGACGGTGGAGCTGCCGGTACAGCGTGAGTTGCCCCCTCTCGGAGCCATGCTTCGTGTATGGCAAGTATGTACTAACACATTGGGCTTCGTTCTATGCGCACTATAAAAACCCATCGTCGTCAGGTGTCCCGGTGCGGGTTAGTCGACAAGATGAAAGGACGTTGGTCGCCGACGTGAAATTCGGCCTCGGTCATTATCCATGTGGAACATTCGCTTACGTCGAGACAACGGAGCCGTTGAGTGTTTACGCAACTAATGTTCTCTGTTAGCTAGTTTTTCTTTGTGGATCATGCAAATTTATTCATATATAGGTCTAAGCAAGTGTTGTAACAATGTCTTCAACAAGTACAAATTTGTACAGTAGTGTTTTTTTTTAATTAAAACTAGCATAGTGGCACTAGCAAATGCGAGGGAACCAACTCTACTTTTTTTATAAAATAATATGATATTTCATAACTGTTCATATTATGTGACCCTCCTAAGGGCTCATTTGGTTGCTAGGGGTAGAAAACCCAGGGTACCATTATCCTCGGGGGTGAGTGCCATGTGCACAAGAGATCACAGCATGGGGAAGATCTCCACACATGGGGAAATATCACCGCTGCCATTTGGGCCCAAGGGGAAGCGTTGGGGTGGAACGGGAATAACCTCACATTGCGCTGATAGTAGTGGTCACCTCTCCTCTTTCCTCAGAGCACGAACCTCAGTAGCACATATCTGATGAGATCTTAGCAGAGAAAGGGAGTGATACGAGCAGGAGCTGGATAAAATTGAATTACAAGATGCTCACAAAGTGGATGATAATACTCACGGAAAGTGAACGCCGGAGGGAGATGGACTTGCAGAGGACACTCGCCACCGCCGCGATATTTCGCGATGCGGAGCAGGCCCCGAGGCAGCTAAGGTCGCAAGGAAGAGGTGGCCGGGGAGGGAGAGACGCCGGATGGAGTTGGGGGACAGTGAGGCATAGAAGGACGAGACGGCCAAGCTCGTTGTTTCGCGAGAGAGACGGGGATAATTCTCCCGATGTGTAGAGGTGGAGGAGAGCAGCCCGGAGATTTCGGAGGGATCAGGGTTGAAAATCCCCTTCCTAGTGCCACCAAATGGATCGCTGGAAAAATCCGGGGTGAGGTTTCCACGTGGGCTTTTGGCCGGGGAAAAGGCCGGGATCCCGGGCTTTTCCCTTGCTACCAAATGAGCCCTAATGGTCACGAAGGAGTCCACACCGAGGGTCGTGTCATTTGATCTGGAGCACAAGCGATTGACCGCGTTCACGCCGCTGCATGCGAGAGTGACATCACCCAATCTTTGCACGTACTGTCTAACGGAGGTACACGGAAACTGGGCAATGTCGTGTCGGGAAGTGACATCCTGGTAATGGAGTCAGAGGTATGGGTTATTGACGAAGGGTGGCGGTGGAGCTGCCGGTACAGCGTGAGTTGCCTCCTCTCGGGGCCACGCTTCGTGTATGGCAAGTATGTACTAACACATTGGGCTTCGTTCTATGCGCACTATAAAAACCCATCGTCGTCAAGTGACCCAGTGCGGGTCAGTCGACAAGATAAAAGGACGTTTGTCGCCAACACGAAGTTCGGCCTCGGTCATTATCCATGTCGAACATTCGCTTACGTCGAGACAACGGAGCCGTTGAGTGTTTACGCAACTAACTTTCTCTGCTAGCTACTTTTTCTTTGTGGATCATGCAAATTTATTCGTATATAGGTCTAATCAAGTGTTGTAACAATGTCTTCATCAAGTACAAATTTGTACTTTAGTGTTTTTTTAAATTAAAACTAGCATAGCGGCTCTCGCAAATATGAGGGAACCAACTCTATTTTGTTGTAAAATAATATGATATTTCATAAGTGTTCATATTATGTGACCCTTCTAATGGCGGATAGAAACAGAGGTAACAACTTTAGCGGACACGTACGTGAACACCTCCTAATTTCCCTGGCCCGCCCGCTGTTTAGAGTATGGAATCATTTTTGATGTACCTGTTCGGCCAAATCTATCTCAATTGTTAGATGAAATCAGAATAGTCCCTTCAGTTGACTAGTAAGAGGTACCACAGAATAAGCCGTTTTCATGAATATCGCTATCACCCTTGGGTATCTAGTTGAAGTAACTCCCTCATTAAACGCAAAAAATGTCTTATGCATGTCGGAATCTTCATTATATGGGAGCTTCCTAGTAGTCAAAATCTTTTAAAATCTAATGGAGAAATCATCGAACTTAAATGTAATCCTATGTGCATCAAAGCTCTTAGCTCCACACGGCTTGGTACAGTGGATAAGTAACTGAGCTTCACGGGAGTAATTGATTGCATAGCTTACGACCATTATATTCAACAAAGACTGCACTGTGTGCATTGCTCTGAATGCACCAATAGGCAAAGTGCAACTTGGATCACAAACCAAGAACACATCACTCACTGCCCCTTGAACAACCCCCAGCTGATTGATAACATAACTCGATACAGTTGGACTCCTAAGCTCAAATACGTAAGCTATTGATTCGAAAAAATGGAACAAATAAACAAGACGTTCAATTGATAGTACAATGATGCAAAATAACTCAAATCGGATACACAAAACACATGTTAGCAACTATGAAAAACTTGAAAACAGAAAAATCACCTTGTCCTACTAACATGGCCCTCTGAACTACTAATATGGCTCATGGAATGAACATTTTGTGATACTCACATACTACTAAAAATATGTGCTGTTGTATCGCTACTAAAAATGAACACTGTGTGCTCCTCACATGGCTACTATTCCATAAAGATTTTGGATTTATGGCAAAATAAACAGGATCAGAAAAGGATCCACACCATATACTAAGCAAATGCTACTAACAATCGCACACTCTGTCTACCACCACACTCTGCACCGCCCATGAAAATTAAAATAGGAAATCAGAACGAAAATGTCCCTGCACTCCCACCGCTAACCATTCGCTATGTTGTGCGTACCTTGTCCAACGGACAAACAACCATAGAACAAATGAGGGGGCACGGTTGCTGTGCAAATCCGATGGGATTCTGTGTATCGTCCATTCTGTGGCGCTTGATTTCTCACTAAGAAACCGCTGAGGGATACAAACCGAGAGCAACCGATCCAGACAAAACGCATGCTATAGGAGCAACTAAGAAACCTACTTCAGATGTTAGGAGCCTATTCCTATTCTACCAATACTAGTACCTGGGCTGGCCTCCTGGGCCTCGACATGGGCTTGGTCGGCATCGACTCTCAGAATCTCCAAGCGGAGCTACAAATACATGGGAGGAGACAACGGACACGGTATCCAGTGGATCACGGCGGAACGGACGGCGGCCTCCTCTCTCCCACCTCGGCTCTGGACCTTCTCCCCTTTCATGCTTCTTCCATTTCAGCACACTGGTGCTTGTATCCAGCATCAATTGAGGGAGTGAATCGAGTGAATTCTTATTTGGCTGTTAACATCAGAAGTGTCGCCACAAATAAACTTATCACATACAACTATACAACTTATAGTCATAACTCCCAACATTTTTTTAGAATTGGAGGGAGCAGTTCATGCAATTGGGGAATCAAACACTCGAATCCCCTGCTCAGATCGCATCGCCGAGCATCTCCGCCGACCTTGTCTCCTATTTTTCTCTCGGTCGCCGTTGGGTCACGTTGCTCGATTAGCTTTCATCTCTGTATTGTCTACTGTTTCAAATGGGCAGGTGTCTCTTTGCACAAAACAAAATACCACACACTATGTCCAAACGATAAATCTAAAGACAATGGAAAAAATAACAATTCGAAACAAAAAGAAATAGCACGTCCACTGTGATCAACCACATCAACACTCCGCGCGGGGGCAGCGTGTAGAAAACAAACAAGGAAGCAAAACGAGCCGAGACAGCCGACGCCACACGAAACGCAACAGAAATAGTTGGGTAAGAACTAGAAAAAGGAGGACAAATCTCAGCAGAACGAATCGGGTATCAATGCACGTGAATGAGATTTAACTATGGAAAACGCTAACTATCATCCGGGGGAACGCACCCTCGCATCCCCTGGCTCGACCACGCGTCGTGTCAGGAACTAATAGCTGGTCCCACCACCTTGCCTTATCTCCTTCCGGCCGGGTCTCGCCCACTCATTCTTCTTCCTCCCTCGCATTGCTTACCGACAAAACAATGGGGAAATCCCAGGCGCGGCGGCTGCCGCACCCGCACCTACCGCCAACGCATCTGCACCCTCTGTCGCAACCGCACAAACCGCCGTAGGCGCACCCACACCCATTACCGGCTCCATCCCCATCCCATCGTAGCTCCACCACGCCATCGTCTAGTTGTCTCCGTGTTGCTGTGGTGGGGAGCCTATGGCGATGCTTCAGGGCTGAAAGCTCATGTCTCCTCTAATAATTTTGGTGATGATAACACCGCGGATATGTTTACTAACAATGTGGTTTAAGTGTCTACAGATGGCCTATCATATGATCAGCGATAATATTGTCGAGAAGATACACAAAGTTTCTCTGAAGAAGCAAATTAATGCAGCCGGATTATTCAGGAATCTAGCCCGGAAATTCCGGTGGATACAGGTAGGAATTCCGGCCCCATCACCGGAATATTCCAGCATACTCGAGGCTCTAGATGGTGAAGTACTGGCATCCTACTGCCCGCTCTCGGATGCTGGGGAGGAAATTTGCCCGGAAATTTCCGGGGCAAATTTCCGGCCCCTTGGTCCTTAGCAGAAATTGGATGAGTCGTTTCTGCCCGCTCACAGACGTAGGGGCGGAAATCAAACTTGATGCCCTTCAAGGATATGATGGAGGAGGCCTAGATCGACCTTTCTACCAAGCCAACAACCGTTTTCCCATACCATACCTCTTGGGATCTTGTAATCTCTTGGTTGCCTTGCCATCCTAGAGAAACCCTAGTGCTTGTAGCTTCCACCTTGTAGCAAGAAGCTTCGGATTGTTGAGAGCCTCCATCTCACTTGTGGAGTAGCCTCAACCATTTGTAAAGGTTTGGTCAACGCCTTCAAGTCGACCTCATAGTGGAAACGTGAATCTCCCTCACCGGAGAAACTCAAGGAGAACAAGGTGTGCTTAACCGTGCTATTGAGGAGCGCCTAGGTGTCTCCCCACCTCTCCAACGTAGACGTACTTCTTTTAGGAAGAAACTACGGGAAACATATCCTTGTCTCCGTGTTTTCACTTGTGGTTATCTTGTGTCTTGCATTTTACTTCCGTTGCATACTCGTTACTTGACACACCAGTCCACGGGTAAGTCCCTGCCTATTCCGCCGTTGTCGTGCGCCAACATGTCTGTCGGGAAACACGAAGTGGACTGGTGGGTCTATCATGCGTGGCACCAGGCCTACACCTTCGCCTACCACCCGATTTCCGGGCTGTACAAGGTGGTGCACGTCCCCTGCAGCTTCGGCGAGTATTGCGAGTTCGACGTCGTGCATGTTCTCACGCTGGGGGAGGCGTCGTGGCGGGAGGTCTTGGCCGGTCCCGAGGGCGGGGTGACATGTGACCGCAACACACGTATCATCAGCGTTGACGTCACGGCATACTGGGCCACGGAGGAGTCCACACCGAGGGTCGTGTCATTTGATCTGGAGCACGAGCGATTCGCCGCGTTCACGCCGCTACCCGCACGGATGGAACTGCCCAATCACTACCCGTACCGTCTAACGGAGGTACACGGGAAGCTGGGAATCATCGTGTCGGGCAGTGACATCACTAGTGGAAACAGGGCCATTTGTCCCGGGTCCTAAGGGCCAATTGTCCCGGTTGTGCAACCGGGATGGGCTAGCCGGGACAAATGGCCCTCCCCCATTGGTCCCGGTTGTGCCAGGACCCGGGATGGTAAGGCTGGCCCACGTGGCGACTCTGGGCCAGGGACGGCGAGGGAGTTCGTCCCGGTTCGTTTTTGGGACCGGGATGGATGCCTTCTTAAAAAAAAAAAATTCCGCCCTTTTTCCCTGCCGCGGCAGGGTTTTTTCTTGGTTCGTTTTATTTTTTTTGGCTCCTGCCTCGCAATCGCCAACCGGCCTCCCCTTCCCCAACCGCGTCCAGGCCCACGTCTTTAATTAAGCCCACATTGTTGGTAAAAAGGGCCCACTGGCCCGCGTCTTTTATTATATTCGGTCAACGACTCGCGGGGCCACTGGCCAGCGGCCTAGTGGCTGGCCTTCCCGGTCCCTTAAATTAAGACCACGGACGGTCAAAGGGCCCACTCCCGCCTCGTCTTCCCGCCCCTCCACTTCCCCACGCGCACGTGGCCAGCTGCAACCGCCGCACGCCTCGGCTCCCGCCCCGCATTCATGGCCGCCTGCAACCGGCGCCACGTTCCGGCCGCCGGTTGGCATGCCAGCCCCCCGGGTCCTTTTTAAAGAGTCCCCGCCGCCCGTACAACCCATCCACCCCGGCCGCGTCCCTGCCAAAGGAACCCTAGCCGCCATGTCGTCCCGCTGGTTCGGCAAGCGTCCACGAAACGACCACGAATCCGGCTCCTCGAGCGGCGCCGGCCAGAGGGGCTCCGGCGTCCCACCCCCGCCGGCGGAGGCCTTTGGCTTCGGCCCTGGAGGCGTTCGCATCGGCGGGGCGCCGCACGTCCCCGCCACCTCCGGCGGCACGCCCGCCGCCCCGCGCCGCGCCCAAGGGCAAGCGCTTCCGTCGGTACATCCGGAAGGAGGAGGCCGAGTGGCACTGGGACCACGCCACGCCGGTCTTCTGGCCGGACGTCCACCTCCCGGAGGGGTGGCACCTCAACCCCCAACGCATCCCCGTGCCGCCGGCCCCGACCAACGAGGCCGCGCTCGAGGAGATCGACCGCCGGCGCCGTCTCCTGCCGGCCCACCTCCTCAGGGAGCGCGCGTACGCGCGCAGCTCCCCCTACTGGGCCACCTGGTTCCAGCAGGAGCACGAGCAGCGCCGGCGCTCCTTCATCCCGTCCCCCACGAGGAGGTGAACGTGGACGACCGCCACCGCCCGCCGGGAGAAGGAGCTGTGGCTCGAGGATATCGAGGACTTCTCCGAGGAGGAGGACCCCGAGCTCCGGGCCAGCTTGGAGGAGGCCTGCGAGGCCTCCCGCCGCACCCTCATCGAGGACGAGGTCAAGCGGTGGGAGCGGGTCGTGGCCGCCGCCGCCGCCGACGCCAACGCCATGCCGCCGCCGCCGCCCACTACCGAGCCTACCCCCTGGTGGCACGCGCTGTACGCCGAGTGGGAGGCGTCCGAGGACCAGCCGCCCCCGCAGCCGCTCCCCCCGGCCTGGAGTACGGCATGTCCTGGGCCTGGATCGGGGGCGTCTGGTCGCCAGAGGAGCTGCCCCCACCACGCCGCTGCAGCAGGAGGAGCTGCCCCCGCCACCGCCGCTGCAGCAGGAGGTGCTGCCCCCGCCACCGCCGTACGCGCCCTCGATGCCTCCGCAGCCACCGGCGGGCCCGCCCCAGCTGCCTGCCCACCTGTGGCAGGCACCCCCCTACCAGTGCATCTCCTCCGACGAGGAGGACTAGGCCGGCGCCCCTCCCCCCCCCCCGCTAATATACTAGGACCCCCCAAGAAACGGCCGGCCGCCTGTGGCCGCGCCGCCGCCCCTAGATGTAAGCACGGTCGGCCGCCTGTGGCCGTGCCGCCCCCCCCCTATGTAAGCACGGCCCTCGGGCCTTTTAATATATGTTGTTCGTGTCCAGTAACGCGTCCCTAGTTCACCCCCTAGTCCCGCTCGCGGAACCAGCGCCGGCGGGATCTTCCTACCCCCTCGCCGGCAGGGCTTCGCCAAGCCATGTCCGCTGTCCTGGGTGGTCGCTCGGCCTGGAGAGAGGGCCGAGATATTTATACACCTGGGCCTCTAGTCCCGGCCCGTGCCACCAACCGGGACTAGAGCCCCTTTGGTCCCGGTTGGTACCACGGGCCGGGACCAAAAACTAATTTCGAATTTCGGTGGCACCCTGCGCGCCCAAAAATTTTTAGCGCCAAAATTTGAAAATGGTTAAGTTTGCACATTAACAACTTCTATATACTTTCGAATTTGACAAAAATTCCAACATGAAAAATGCCAGAATTTGCATAACTAATTTAAATCCATTTTTCGTTTAACTAAATAATTATTCTAACTATTGAAACTATTAATTATTTTACCATTTGTATATAATTTGAATATAAAAATGTTACAATTTTTGTTTTCTCTCGTGATCTTCCGAGTTAGTCCAGAGCATACAAGGCATCTCGGGTGATTTATATAAAGTTCGACAAAGCGAGTTGTACCTTATTGACACGGTGAATTTTAGATCTTCGTCTACAGCAGAAAAACCATAGTTTTCCTTCGAAGGTTTACTCTGAGCATTCTTTCGCCATCTTTTCAAAACATAGTGTGGTGGAATTTCTTTGATATTTCTGATCTCAAGAACCTTCAGTACCTGGCAACACGGAAGACCTACATTTTCAAACTTCTTGCAGCTACAAATGTATTCTGATGAGTCGAATCTAACAAAATGACCCCGATGTCTGTTTTTGACAGGTATCTCATACTCGGATATGGGTCCAATTTTGCCACAGTTATAGACCACGCAATCCAAGATCAGTTCAAATTCTAATCTGAAAATCTCAAACAGTGCAGGAGTGTATGCATTAGCAGCTTGCCAAAGTAACCGCAGAGGTGCAACCCTTTGCGTCATTTGAACTCCAAGGTAGTACCGAAGATCTATTTCTATTTTAAGGATATCTGTCAGGATGGTATCCGTACTATCACTTCGAAGTGTGCCTGCAATATCTGCCTACAGTTATCTCATACTCGGGTGGATGTGAGCTGGTTGGAATAATAATGAAGTCAGGCTGGTCATAGTTGTCAGCTTTTTACCGGTCAATACAAAATACTGATCAAACAGAACTATATGATCATGTATTCCACGCTTATTATTACACATCACCAACAGACGTAGGAGAGAGAAACAGAAAAGTGGGTGGGTGTGCCGCTGGTTGGAATAATAATGAAGTCAGGCTGGTCATAGTTGTCAGCTTTTTACCGGTCAATACAAAATACTGATCAAACAGAACTATATGATCATGTATTCCACGCTTATTATTACACATCACCAACAGACGGAGGAGAGAGAAACAGAAAAGTGGCTGGGTGTGCCGCTGGTTGGAATAATAATGAAGTCAGGCTGGTCATAGTTGTCAAGCACTCAATGCTTGCCAGCTTTTGACCGATCAATACAAATTATTGGTCAAACTTGCACCTACTCCATTCATAATCACAGAATATGTATAAATATCATTTTGGCTAACGAAATCTCGTTCATACTACGTTATAAGAACTATGATCATGTATTCCACATTTATTATTACACATCACCAACAAACATCCCTATCTAGTCTTCTGAATTTTCTTCGTGTCCCTTGCTTATGACCGCTTCGGCCGTAACCATGGAGCATCTTCATTATTTAACGGGATGGTGGGGTCATCTTTCACTGTGAAGGGTGGAATTTCAACAAACTTATTATAATCTTCTGACATGTCTGTTGTGTCCTTGATTCCCACGATGTTTCTTTTCCCTGAGAGAACTATGTGACGCTTCGGCTCATCGTATGATGAATTTGTTTCCTTATTTTTTCTTTTCTTCGGTCTGGAAGACATGTCCTTCACATAGAAGACCTGAGCCACATCATTGGCTAGGACGAATGGTTCGTCATTGTAACCAATATTGTTGAGATCCACTGTTGTCATTCCATAAAGCGGGTCTACCTTTACCCCTTCTCCATTCAGGTTGACCCATTTGCACTTGAACAAAGGGACCTTAAAAGAAGGTCCATAGTCAAGTTCACATATCTCCTCTATGTAACCATAGTATGTGTCATTTTTTCCATTCTCGTTTGTTGTATCAAAGCGGACACCACTGTTTTGGTTGGTGCTCTTCTTATCTTGGGAGCTCGTGTAAAATGTATTCCCATTTATCTCGTACCCTTGAAAACTCCCAATAGTCGAAGATGGTGACCCTGCCAACATGTACAGCTGATCTTCAACAGTGGTGTCATTTAAAAGATGTGTTTGCAACCAACTTCCGAAAGTCTCCATGTGTTCGCGTTTAATCCATGAGTCATCCTTCCCCGGGTTTGCAGACCGTACAATATTCTTGTGTTCCTCGACATACGTAGCCATGAACATAGAATTTTGTAGAACTGTGTAGTGTGCTTTGGTCAAAGAATGCCCGTCCCTAGGTATCATTGTTTTCTTTCCCAGCGTTCCTTTTCCCCTCAGTCTCCCCTCATGCCGCGATTCAGGAACACCAATTGTCTTAAGGTCAGGAATAAAGTCAACACAGAACCCAATGACCTCCTCTGTTCCATAGCCCTTCGAGATGCTTCCTTCTGGCCTAGCACGGTTATGAACATATTTCTTCAAGACTCCCATGAACCTCTCAAAGGGGAACATATTGTGTAGAAATATCGGACCGAGAATATGAATCTCTTCACATAGGTGAACCAGGAGATGAGTCATAATGTTGAAGAAGGATGGTGGGAACACCAACTCAAAACTAACAAGACACTGGACCACATCCCTCTGTAATCTTGTCAGAATTTCTGGATCGATTACCTTCTGAGATATTGCGTTCATGAATGCACATAGCTTCACAATGGGTACTCGAACATTTTCCGGTAGAAGCCCCCTCAATGCAATTGGAAGCAACTGCGTCATAATCACGTGGCAGTCATGAGACTTCAGGTTTTGGAATTTTTTCTCTGCCATGTTTATTATCCCCTTTATATTCGACGAGAAGCCAGACAGAACCTTGATACTGTAAAGGACTTCAAAGAATATTTCCTTCTCTGCTTTAGTAAGAGCGTAGCTGCTTAAGTAATGGCGCCTATATGTGTGCTTGTTGCTTGGGTCTTTCATACGTTGCTGGTCCTCCCGTGCTTCTGGCGTATCTTTGGACTTCCCATACACGCCCAGGAAGCATAGCAGATTGACACAAAGATTCTTTGTCACGTGCATCACGTCGATCGAAGACCGGACCTCTAAACTTTCCAATAGGGTAGCTCCCAAAATATAGATTTCTTCTTCCATGGGTGCGCGCTTATCAGGGCCGTACGGAACTGGTTGGCTGCCAGCAGCCTTACCAAAGATTACTTCTAGGTCCTTGACCATATCGAATCTATCATTACCACTACGGAGCTCAGGCTTCTTTCGGTTATCTGCCTCACTCTGAATGCTTCCCTCCTTTTTTCCTTAAGGGATGCTTGATCGGAAGAAATCTACGATGCCCCAGGTATACAACCTTTTTACATTGATCCAAAAAAACACTGTCAGTCTTATCTAAACAGTGTGTGCATGCATTGTATCCCTTGTTTGTATGTCCGGAAATGTTACTAAGAGCAGGCCAATAATTGATGGTTACAAAAAGCAACGCCCGTAGGTCAAATGGCTTTTGTTCGTTCTCATCCCACACACGTACACCTGGTTTGCCCCACAGTTGTAAGAGTTCTTCCACTAAGGGCCTTAGATACACATCAATGTCGTTGCCAGGTTGCCTCGGGCCTTGGATGAGAACTGGCATCATAATGAACTTGCGCTTCATGCACAACCAAGGAGGAAGGTTGTACATACATAGAGTTACAGGCCAAGTGCTATGACTGGAGCTCTGCTCCCCAAAAGGATTAAAGCCATATGTACTTAGACCAAACCATAAGTTTCTCGCCTCTCCTGCAAAGTCTAGAAAGTCTCTCTCGATCTTTCTCCACTGCGATCCATCGACGGGGTGCCTCAACTTTCCGTCTTTCTTACGGTCTTCTTTGTACCATTGCAACAACCTAGCATGCTCTTTGTTTCTAAACAGACGTTTCAGCCGTGGTATTATAGGAGCATACCACATCACCTTAGCAGGAACCCTCTTACGGGGGGGGCTCGCCGTCAACATCACCAGGATCATCTGCTCTGATCTTATACCGAAGTGCAGTGCATATCGGACATTCATCCAAATTCTCGTACTTCTCACCGCGGAAGAGAATGCAGTCATTAATGCATGCATGTATCTTCTGCACATCTAATCCTAGAGGGCAGAGAGCTTTCTTTGCTTCGTACGTACTCTCAGGCAATTCGTTATCCTTTGGAAGTTTTGGCTTCATTAGTTGAAGTAAACTCTCAAATGCCTTGTCAGTCACACCGTTCTGTGCCTTCCATTTCAGCAACTCCAGTGGGGTACCGAGCTTTGTGCTACCATCTTCGCAATTTGGGTACAACAATTTTTTGTGATCCTGTAACATGTTGTCCAGCTTCAACCTCTCCAATTTATTTTCACAGTCTTCCCTTGCATCAGCAATAACTCGGCCAAGATCATCATCGGGCTCTTCTGATGCTTGTTCTTGATCTCCTCCTTCTTCTGCATTCTCTTCCATTGCAGTATCGTCGTATTGAGGGAACAAAGGATCTTCTTCTTCTTCATCGTCTTCCATCACAACCCCTCTTTCTCCATGCTTGGTCCAGCAATTATAGCTGGGCATGAAACCTCTACGAAGTAGATGGCCGTGAAGGATTCTTTCGGAAGAATGTTCTCTGACGTTCCGACAATCAACACATGGGCAACACATGAAGCCATTATCTTTGTTCGCCTGAGCTACAGCAAGAAATGCATTCAGGCCTGCCATATACTCGGAAGTGCGTCGGTCACCGTACATCCATCGCTGCCGTGCATCCATCTGCATCATATAATTAAGTTTATCAAAATACATTACAATAACGTATTAATACAGAGATGACCACAATACATCGACAAATACTACTTTTTTATGTATCAGTTACAGATGAAAAAGATAATTTGTTAACCTCGGTCGAAGATACCATTTTCAGTGAGCTTATGTGCGGCTCGGGAATTTCGTCGAACACCTCGTGTGCATAGTAAAATAAAACACACTAACACCACACTCTCTCACACCTCCAAGCGAAAAAAAAGATGGAAGGAGGGGGGCTGGGGCAGTATATATTGGGGAAGGGGGCATTGGTCCCGGTTCGTGGACTGAACCGGGACAATAGGTCATGCGCGTGCCACGTGGCCTGTGGCTAGGCATTGCTCCCGGTCCGTGGCAAGAGCCGGGACCGATATGCCCCCCACGAACCGGGACCAATGCCCCCAGGCGATTCCTGTTGCCCCGGGCGCACGAACCGGGACCAATGCATGGCATTTATCCCGGATTTGGTTGCAACCGGGACAGCTGCCCCCTGGCCCCCCTGGACGAGAGGGGTTGTTTCCACTAGTGCATCCCGGTAATGGAGTCAGAGGTGTGGGTTCTGGAGTAAGGGTGACGGTGGAGCTACCGGTACATCGTGAGTTGTCCCCTTTCGGGGCCATGCTTCGGGTATGGCAAGTATGTACTAACGCATTGGGCTTCGTTCTATGCGCACTATAAAGACCCATCGTCGTCAAGTGACCCAGTGCGGGTCAGTCGACAAGATCAAAGGACTTTGGTCGCCGACGCGAAGTTCGGCCTCGGTTATTATCCATGTGGAACATTCGCTTACGTCGAGACAACGGAGCCGTTGAGTGTTTAGGCAACTAGCTAGCTAGTTTTTCTTTGTGGATCATGCAAATTTATTCATATATAGATCTAATCAAGTGTTGTAACAATGTCTTCATCAAGTACAAAATTTGGACTGTAGTGTTTTAAAAAATTAAAACTAGCATAGTGGCTCTCGCAAATGCGAGGGAAACAACTCTATTTTTTTGTAAAATAATATGATGTTTCATAAGTGTTCATATTATGTGACCCTCCTAATGGCGGATAGAAACAGAGGTAACAAGTTTAGCAGACACGTATGTGAACCCCGCTTAATTTCGGTGGCCCGCCCCTTATGTTATTTAGAGTATGGAATCATTTTTGACGGACCTGTTCGGCCAAATGTATCTCAGTTGTTAGATGAAACCATACTAGTCCCTTCAGATGACTAGTAAGAGGTACCACAAAATAAGCCGTTTTCACGAATATCGCTATACCTCTTGGGTATCCATTTGAAGTAACTCCCTCGTTAAACGCAAAAAATGACTTATGCATCTCAAAGACGTGGCATCTTCATTATATGGGAGCTGCCAAATAGACAAATCTTGTAAAATCTAATGGAGAAATCATCGAACTTAAATGTAATCCTATCTGCATCAAAGCTCTTAATTACAGCTTCATGGGAGTAATTGATTGCATAGCTTACGGCCATTCAACAAAGGCTGCACTATGTGCATTGCTCAGAATACACCAATAGGCAAAGTGCAACTTGGAGCAGAAACCAAGAACACATCACTCACTGCCCCTTGAATAACCCCCAGCTGATTGATAACATAACTCGATACAGTTGGACTCCTAAGCTCAGAGACGTAAGCTATTGATTCTAAAAAAAATGAAACAAATAAACAACCAGTTCAATTGATAGTACAATGATGAAAAATAACTCAAATCGGATACACAAAACATATGTTAGCAACTATGAAAAACTTGAAACAGAAAAATCACCTTGTCCTACTAACATGGCCCTCTGAACTACTAATATGGCTCATGAAATGAACATTTTGTGATACTCACATACTACTAAAAAAACAAATATGTGCTGCTGACATGGCTACTAAAAATAAACACTCTGTGCTATTCACATGACTGCTATTCCACAAAGATTTTTGACTTTTGGCCAAACAAACAGGATCACAAAAGGATCCACACCATATACTAAGAAAATGCTACTAACAATCGCACACTCTGTCTACCACCACACGCTGGACCGCCCATGAAAATTACAATAGGAAATCTAAACAAAAATGTCCCTTCCCTCCCACCACAAACCATTTGCTATGTTGTATGTGTTGCAATTTATATGGGCTTCACACACCTAGCCCAACTAAGGTCAATAAAATGCTGAAATTATCATGGCTCATTCATGAATAATAGAAGTGGAGGGTGGGACTAAAGTTTAGTCCCATGTGGCTAGTTTGGAGAGGATAGCACCACCTTATAAGGTGCGTCATTCTAGCTCATGTATGAGTTGGTGAGACAAGAGGAGAAGTGTGCCACACGCGTGGTCCTCCTCCGTCGTCCGCCTCGCCACGTCTCGCCTCGCCTCGTCACGACACGTCACGACGCACCGCGCCGCGCCGCGGGTTGCGGGAATGAGACGAGCCGAGAGCGTTTATTTTGTCTGTTGGGAAGACATAACGAGTCATTAATTTGGTAATTAACGGATGCGTTAATTTATAAACCGTTTTTGTTTTCCTTTTGGATCGTGGAACCGAACCGACTCGAACATGGACTTACGCCCACGTCTCTCCCAGCCTGCAGTATAAATACACGCATACGGTAAACCCTAGCCGCCACTTCGTCTTATGGTTTCGCACCGTTCCAAAGCACTGCGCCGTCGGTCAAGCCTTCTCCACCCCTCCTTCCGGCGCGCCGCGAGAAGGGACATCATTACTCTGGAACCCCGCCTCTTGTGATCCTGTACGGGAGAGGGGCGATCAGGTTTTTGGGGGGAGCGCACTCGTGCGACTGGTTATGGCGACTACTTCCCCAACGACGACTAGTTTACATATCTCGACAACCTCTTCATCGACGACATGGGCGACAACATCGACAACACTGCAGCCGGTGCCGTTGCCGCTGCACCGTACATATCTCTCTCTCTCATCTGTACGAGATATTACTGCAATTTCTTTGTCTAGTTCTTGTTGTAGATTGGATCGGTTTCACTACTGCACTAATTTCGATGTATGCGTGCTTACTGTATTTGCTACGGTCATAATTTATTTGATGCTATTTCGGATTAAATCATATGCCAAATTGCTTATATTTTCAACGATCCAAAAACCTGATTATAGCCAATTTGCTGCACCTGCACATGCTAATTTTGGGGCTATAAGGCCAAACCCTTTCAAGGGTGTGGACTATAAGAGGTGGCGCACGAGAGCAGAGCTATGGTTTCAAACCTTGCGCTGCTATGGGGCCACCAAGGGCAAGCCTGAGGGCGACCTCAATCCAGCACAGCTGGATGCTTTTGAGAATTTGAACACTATGTTTAAAAGTGCCCTCCTCGGTATTATTGATGATTCCATTGTGGATCGCTATATGTCGTTTGATAGCGGCAAGGACATGCGGGCTGCACTCGAGGCCAAATTTGGGGCCTCGGGTGCTGGCAGCGAGCTGTACGTCATGGAGCAATTCTATGACTACAGGAGGACTGATGACCGTTCTGTTGTTCCACAGGCTCATGAGATACAATCACTCGCTAAAGAATTTTAGCACTTTAAGTGTATGTTGCCGGACAAATTTGTGGCCAAAGGCATTATTGCCAAGCTTTCATCTTCATGGAGCATCTTTGCTACTTCTCTGAAACGCAAGAGACAGGGGTTTTCCGTTTCAGACCTCATCAGATCTCTTGATGTGGAAGAAAAGGAGAGAGCAAAGGATGCACGTGCCCGGCTTGCTGAGGTAGGTTCTGCTGCCCATGTAGTACAGAAGAAACACTACCCGCCCAACAAGTCTAAATATAACAAGAAGAAATCCGAGGGTAAAGGCAAACCCGATGGAAAGTTTAAGCCGTCGCACTCTACCAACTTCAAGAAGAGGAAGGGGTCATGTCACGTTTGCGGTGAACTGACTCATTGGGATCCAAGGTGCCCTAAAATTTATGAGTTGTGGCAGCAGGAGAACAGCGGCAAGGACGCCAATGTTGTCATGGCTGACACTGGGATGAAGGATACTAGGAACGATATAGTTTTTACTATTCTTTCAGTTTGTCAGTCACCTGAATGGTTAGTTGACACAGGTGCCAATGTACATGTTTGTGCTGATGCTTCCATGTTCTCTTCTTATCAGGTCACAGGGACTTCCCCCGTGCTGATGGGAAACGGGTCACATGCTACTATTCGTGGTGTTGGTAAGGACGATGTGAAGTTTACTTCAGGGAAGGTCGTGCGACTGAAGAACGTTCATCATGTGCCCACCATCAATAAAAATCTCGTCAGTGACTCACATTTACGTCAAGATGGGTTTAAGTTGGTTTTCGAGTCTAATAAAGTTGTAATTTCGAGTCTAGACAATTTATTGGTAAAGGCTATGAGTGTGGAGGCTTGTTCCTCTTATACTTGTCAGATATTTGCACCAAAGTTGTTAATCATGTTTGCCACGATGATGATTCCAATGTTTGGCATTCACGACTTTGTCATATTAATTTTGGTTGCATGACGTGATCAGAAAATATGAGTTTAATTCCGAAATTCAGTACTATTAAAGGTTCCAAATGTCAAGTGTGTGTTCAAGCTAAGCAACCTTGCAAGTCTCATAAGACTGCAGAGGCGAGAGACTTGGCACCACTAGAACTTATACATTCTGATCTTTGTGAGATGAATGGCGTATGGAAAAAATGTGGAAAGAAATATTTCATGACACTTATTAATGACTCCACTAGATATTGTTATCTTTATCTTCTGAAATCTAAAGATGAAGCTTTAACTTATTTCAAGAACTATAAGACCGAAGTTGAGAACCAACTTGATCGTAAAATTAAATGGCTTAGGTATGTTCGTGGTGGAGAGTATTTTTCCAACGAGTTTAATTATTTTTGCGCGGAACATGGAATTATTCATGAGAGAACGCCTCCCTACTCACCTCAGTCAAGTGGGGTGGCTGAAAGAAAGAACCGAACATTTTCTGATTTGGTTAACGCATGTTAGATACTTAGGGTCTCTCCAAGACATGGTGGGGGAGGCGCTAATGACTGCATGTTATGTCCTAAACCGAGTTCCCACAAAGAATAAAACCATTACTCCATTTGAGGAATGTGAAAGGAAAATGTTGAAACTCTCCTACCTACGTATTTGGGGTTGTTTGGCGAAAGTCAATGCACCGATTCCCAAGAAGCGCAAGCACCAATAATCGTAGATTGTGTTCTTCTAGGCTATGCTTTTAATAGCATTGGTTATAGATTTTTGATAGTAAAATCTGAGGTATCCGACATGCATGTTGGTACGATTATGGACTCGAATGATGCGACTTTCTTTGAGAACATATTTCCTATGAAGTACTTTGGTAATGATTTCATTGTGTACCTCGTGGATGACACACCCTGGACTATTTCAGAATCCTATGCATATATTGATGCTGACTACTGGAAGGAGGTTGTCCGTTGCGAGATGGATTCCATCTTGGCTAATGGAACCTAAGAAATCATTGATCGTTCTTATGGGTGCATACCTGTAGGATGTAAGTGGGTGTTCTAGAAAAAGCATAGGCCTGATGGTACAATTGTTAAGTACAAGCAAGGCTTGTGTCCAAGGGTTATACCCAGAAAGAAGGTGAAGACTTCTTTGATACTTACTCACCTGTGGCTAGACTGACCACTATTTGTGTGCTACTTTCACCAGCTGCCTCGCACGGTATTCTCGTTCATCAAATTGACGTTAAGATGGATTTCCTTAACGGATAGTTGGATGCGGAAATTTACATGGAGCAGCCAGATGGTTTCGTAGTACCCGGTCAGGAAGGCAATGTGTGCAAGTTGTTCAAGTCATTATACGGCCTCAAGCAAGCGCCTAAGCAATGGCATGAAAAGTTTGAAAGGACTTTGACTACTGAAGGATTTTTAGTAAACGACGTTGAGAAGTGTGTGCCATGGTGGGGGCGAGGAAGTTATTCTATGTATGTATGTCAACGACATATTAATCTTTGGGACCAATCTTGATTTAATCAAGGAAGTTAAGGATTTCTTAGCATGCTGTTTTGAGATGAAGGATCTAGGAGTAGTTGATGTTATCTTGAACATCAAACTGTTGAGCGATGATAATGGTGGGATCACTCTGCTTCGGTCTCACTATGTGGAAAACGTGTTGAGTCGCTTCGGGTATAGTGACTGCAAGCCTTCTTCAACTCCATATGACGCTAGTGTGTTGCTTCGAAATAATCGACGGATTGCTAGAGATCAACTGAGGTATTCTGAGATTATAGGCTCGCTTATGTATTTGGCTAGTGCCACGAGACCTGACATCTCTTTTTCTGTGAGCAAATTGAGCCGGTTTGTTACCAATCCGGGAGATGATCATTGGCATGTGCTTGAGAGAGTTATGCGCTATTTAAAAGGCACTACGAGATATGGAATTCACTATACTGGAACCCAAGGGTTCTGTAAGTGATTCTAATTGGATATTTGATGCTTATGAGCTTAAGGCCACTAGTGGTTATGTTTTTACACTTGGTGGTGGCACTGTTTCTTGGAAGTCTTGCAAGCAGACCATCTTAACGAGGTCAACTATGGAAGCAGAACTCGCGACATTAGACATAATCACTGTTGAAGCAGAGTGGCTTCGTGAGCTCTTGATGGACTTTCCTGTGGTTGACAAACCATTACACGCAATCCTAATGAACTGTGATAATCAAACTGTGATCACCAAAGTGAATAGTTCTAAGGATAATGCGAAGTCATCAAGATATGTGAAGAGTAGATTCAAATCTGTCAGGAAATTGAAGAACTTCAGAGTTATTGCGTTGGATCATATATAAACATCTATAAACTTGGAAGATCCCTTCACAAAGGGTTTATCACGTAATTTTATAGATAATGCATTGAGGGAGGTGGGCTTGAGACGAACAGTGTATGAGTTGTCCATAGTGGTAACCCACTCTATGTGATCGGAGACCCCGTGAATTAGAAGTGGGAGACAAGCTGTTGGTCAGCTGAGAGAAGAGTATCCTTATATTTTATCCCACTCCGTGAAGATGCAATACTCTCCTAATCTGTATGGTAGGTTGACATTTGTCTTAATGTGTTCGAAGTGGCTTATTTATGTAAGCAGAGATGTGCCCTACAGAACATCTCCTGAGGAACTCACCTATATGAGTTTGACTATCAAACGTCGCAGTGTATGAGAATCGGGTGCTCTCTAATAAACTCATGAAAGTCCATCGGAGTATGATGTATACAATTGGCGCCCACCGTGGGGCCTACGTCCAAGGGTGTTTACATCACGGGAGAAGCTCGGGAAAGCATGAAGAACCTTGTCATCGGCGAGATCATCACCAACCCCGAAGGAGAGAAGATGGTGGACGACTTTGGTTGGGCACCAGAGTCGGATCTACTGGAAACCGGATCTATCGTCACGATCGGCCGGGTCAACGTCTTCGTAGGCATGGTACGTACGTCCGGTTCTGTTCCTGATGATATTGAGTATGATTCTGTGTCAGGAGAAGCGACCTGCATTCAGTCGGACCGAGAAGAGTCGGTCGGGAGAGCCGATCCGGTAGAAGAGCCCACCACGAAGAGGGAACAACCGGAGGAGCCGGCATGGACCCCGCGTGGACGGGTCATGAGAGAAGATGATACCGAGTCTATCCTGCACCTGCTAGAAGATCGATACGAGGAAGATAGCTGTGACGAAGAAGAATACGAATCTTCGCCAGGCATCGTGCGCCGGGTCGCGGTCTACACAGCCCCTTCAACAAATCTGAATCAGGGGGATGTGTCGATGGCCGCGGTCGGAGCGGCGCGAGCGCTGGCCCAGCAGCAAGCACCGGTTGATGGAAACCTGGTTATAGCCTAGGTCGACGGAGAGTCGGCTTCTGTCACCAGCCATACCGGAGAAAGTGAGCGACAGAGGAATATGTTTGGATTCATAGCGAACAGAACACCAGGAGCGGGACCCTCGAATCCGCAAAATCCGGCTCTGTTCAACAATAACCTAATCTTAGATCCCACGGTGTTAGCAACGGTGATAACCCCAGAAAACGCGGAAGCACGTGCCCGAGATCTGGATGTGGCTCGCCGTGCATTGGATGGCAGAGGAGAGACGTCGAAGCTGAGAAACAAGGGATGGCCGCGCGTCAGCGCGAGCTGGAAGAATTGGAGAACCGTCTTCAGGTTCAGTCGACTAGGATCTACAATCAGAGGCACCAGACGAGATTAGCGGCAACTGGAGGAAATTTACAACCAGCCACATTGTTTGTTACCCCTCAGGATCAACCAATTCCGGTTGTGAATAAAAAACCGGATATCAAGCTGCAGCCCCGGGAGGACAGCCGGCAAATGTGCAAGCAGGGTTACCCACGTTGCAAACTGGAATTGCTGTTGGCAATACTACACCACCTGCACCACCACCGCGATTTCATACTCCACCAGGTCACTTCAATAATCCCATGGATAACGTATATGCAGCAACATTGGCACTTGATCGCATCCCCGTAGGAGAGTCACCCCATGCAGTGGAGACCCGTCGGGCGATAGACCTGTTGCGCACAATAGTAGCTCAACAGGCCAATTACTCGGATAACAGGAGTGGCATGCATGGAACACCATACGTTAGTCGGTAGAATAGGAATACCGGCTATATTCAGTCAAGCTCGGCACGGCGGAGGGCAGAGCAGCAGCAAATGCCGCCTCCTCCCCGTAGACCGACAACGCTTGCAGTGTCAGCGGCGCAAGCCAATGTGGACAGTTCTCGAGCCAGGCGTGCAGCAGCCGGGTCTGCGGTACGAGGGCCGGTAGCGGTTGCACCCCCCGCCGTACCCGCTGCGGGATCGCACGTTTCCCGAGTAAGGCCAGTACCGGAAAACCTCGCCGGGCCGGAGTGTTTGTCAGATGCCATCAGGGCTGAGCCTTACCCGGATAAATTCAAGGAACCGGGTAAAGTGGTTAACTATGAGCCGACCATGGACCCAGAGACCTGGTTGAGCAGTTACGAGATGGCTATGTCGATTCGCAACGCATCTGAGAATCTCCAAGCCAAGTTCATGTACCTAATAATGTCCGAGGGAGCAACAAATTTGTGGTTCAATAACCTACCTGAAAGATCCGTCAATTCATGGAGTGAGCTGAAAACTGCCTTCATCAAGCACTTTCATGGGACGTGCAGGAAGTTATTCACGATCGATGATTTAGAACGATGTGTCCAAAAGAAGGGAGAGTCGGCGCGCAGCTGGGTGCGCCGGGTTATGGAAATTCTCCACTCATCCACTGATATCCAGCCAAAGGATGCATTACAGGCTATGGCGAAAACGTGTAAGTACATACCCCTAGTGCAAAAGCTGACACGCCTGAAGTCTAGTCGGCACGCTTCAGAGGTTACAATGGGAGAGTTGATGGACGCGTGCAAGAAGCACGCCGCCACAGATACCACAGAGGAGGATGTTGATGACAAGAAAGCGAAAGCCAACGCAAACAATAACGGAAGACCCGGCAATGGGACTGCACCGAGTAATAACGGAGGAAGTAATGGAAAAAACCAGCACAAGCGCCCATATGAAGGAAATTCCGAGTTTGTTACTAATACAGAAGCCGGGTTTGCGAGACCCAGGGCAGAGGGAAATTTCAACGGAGGAAACTTTAATGGAGGAAATTACCAAGGACCACCAAGGCCGGCTAACCATATAGAGGCCTTCAGGATGCCCTGTCCGCGTCACAACGGGGACGGTAGGCCGGCTAATCATTCATTAGAGCAGTGCGTGGACTTACAGAGATGGAAAAACGAGGAAATACATAAGGCTCTGCGAGGTGCAGGCCGGGGAGAAGGACCGGGTCCGGGTGGAAACCCGGGCAACGGCCCACCCCCTGCTGGCAACGCAGGAGGTGGAAATCCGGGTAATAATAAGGAGGTGCTGGAGGTTTCCAAGCCAACCCAAAGCAGTTAGGACAGTACCACGTTCATACTACAGGGACTTCCAACAAATATAGAAAGATACTTAAAAGGGTCGTAAACTCGGTTTCTTCAGGTGTTCCGAGATATTTGAGATGGTCAGATCAAGAGGTAACATGGAGCAGAAGGGATCACCCGGAAACAATAGAACATCCGGGTGTGTTAGCTTTGGTGGTTGCACCGTAGGTCAATGGTTACGAGCTGAAAAAGGTTCTGATGGATGGTGGAAGTAGCATCAATATCTTATATTGGGAAACTTTTCTACGCATGGGGCTCAAGGAGTCTCAGCTGCAGAAAAGTTCCACAGTTTTCCATGGAATTGTGCCGGGTCACTCAGCGTGCCCCGAGGGAAAGATAACACTAGAAGTTGCTTTTGGAGAATCAAAGGATAATTTCCGAGTGGAGTGGCTCAATTTGAGGTAGTAAAATTGCACAGTCCTTATCATGCACTGTTCGGAAGGCCGGCTTACACCAAGTTCATGGCCAGGCCGTGTTACGTATACCTGCAGCTAAAGATCCCTGTCCCAAGCAAACCATTACTATACATGGGAACCGGGTTGTGGCAGCAGAGTGTGACGAAGGAGACACGGCAATGGCAGAACATGCTTGCAGGAAGGAAGAGCTCAAGTATTACCGGTCTCAGGTAGATCCGGAAGATAGAACGGCCTTGCTATAGGAAGATAGAATGGCCTTGCTATAGGAAGAGTGTGACGAATACGGAGGATGAGAGAGCAAAGTTCAAAGCAGCCCATGATGCCAATATGGTGGCTTTTGTCGAGGGTGATCCCTCCAAGAAATTTTCTATAGGATCTAACCTAGACAACAAGCAGGAAGAAGCACTCATAGAGTTTATTCGTAGGAATCAAGACGTTTTCGCTTGGACGCCCAGTGACATGCCGGGTATCCCGACCGAGTTAGCTGAGCACAGTTTGCACGTCGATCCCAAGTCTCGGCCTGTGAAACAGGGCCTGAGAAAAATGAATGAGGAAAGAATAAAGGCTATAGGAGCGGAGATAGCTCGGCTCCTTGCAGCCGGCTTTATCATGGAGGTTTTTCACCCGGATTGGTTGGCAAATCCGGTTCTAGTGATGAAAAAGAGCAACGAGTGGAGGATGTGCATAGACTACATGAGTCTCAACAAGCATTGCCCAAAGGATCAGTTTGCCCTTCCAAGAATAGATCATATTATAGATGCAGTGGCAGGAAGTGACCTATTGTGTTTCCTGGATGCTTATTCCGGGTATCACCAGATCAAGCTCAAAAAGGAAGATTGGGAGAAAACATCGTTCATAACCCCCTTTGGAGCTTTCTGTTACAAAACTATGAACTTTGGGCTAAAGAACGCTGGCGCAACGTACCAACGGTGCATTCAGAAGTGCTTTGAGGATGAGATTGGACACAACGTCCATGCTTACGTTGATGAAGTGGTGATTAAAACAAGGAAAGCAGACACATTCATTGATGACCTAAAGTAGACGTTCAAGAATTTGAGAAGATATCAGATGAAGCTTAACCCTACAAAGTTCATATTTGGAGTCCCAACAGGAAAGTTACTCGGTTTTATTGTTTCCGAGAGAGGGATTGAGGCAAACCGGGAAAAGATCAAAGCCATCCAGAGTTTGAAAAAGCCGGAAGGCCTGAAGCACGTTCAAAAGCTCATAGGATGTGTAGCAGCATTAAGCCAGTTTATATCCAGGCTTGGAGAAAAAGCAATACCCCTATACCGACTCTTGAGAAAAACCGACAAATTTGTATGGGATCAAGAGGCGGACGAGGCGTTTGAAGCTCTGAAAAAGCAGTTATCTGAGGCACCGGTTCTGGCAGCGCCGGGTCCCAAAGAGCCCATGTTGTTATATGTTGCGGCCGGGCCCCGGGCAGTCAGCGCAAGGAGGATGGAAAGGATCACCCGGTACAGAGGCCGGTTTATTATGTGAGTGAATTCCTATCGGAAGTAAAGCAGCGTTACCCACATTGGCAAAAATTAGTTTTCGGGGTTTTCATGGCCAGCCGGAAATTGAAACCATACTTTCAGGAACACCCCATAAGAGTGGTTAGCTCCATACCAATGGCAGATATTATCAGAAATTCAGATGCGACAGGCAGAATAGCCAAGTGGGCCATTGAGATGGGAGATTATCACATCAACTACGAGCCTAGGTCTGCAATCAAATCCCAGGCTTTAGCTGATTTTATCAATGATTGGACTCACACAAGCATACCCACAATGACGCCAAGTTCCGAGTCTTGGGTGATGCACTTCGATGGTTCTAAGCAGTATGAGGGATCAGGGGCTGGTGTGGTACTTACATCACCTAAAAGAGACAAATTGAGTTACATGTTGCAAATTCACTTCGATTGCTCCAACAATATGGCCGAGTATGAGGCATTATTACACGGACTGCGAGTAGCAAAGGAGACTAACGTCAGGCGAATACGGTGCTATGGAGACTCGGATCTTGTGGTACAGCAGGTCTCAGGGACCTGGGATAGAAAGGATGCAACAATAGCAACATATCGCAGAGAGGTAGACAGGATGGCCGGGTCTTTTTCCGGGTATGAGGTGGAACATATTAACAGGCGAAAGAACGAGGCAGCAGATGCGCTCGCAAGACTCGGTTCGCGCCGAGAGCCGGTTCCACCTAATGTTTTTTTAAACGAGTTATGGCGGCCTTCTGTCAAAACCGAATCTGAAGAAGAGGTGGCTAACCAAGACCCGGATTTGGAGCTTGTGGTCGCTGTACGTGTTATTCCCGAGTGGACGGAGCCGTTTTTGGCCTACCTATCACGGGGCGAGCTACCACCACAGAAAGTTTTAGCCAAGCAAATTCTGAGACGAGCCAAGGGCTATTCTATCATCAATGGGGAGTTGTGTAAAAGAAGTGCCGCAGGAGTCTTTTTGCGCTGTGTAGCACCAGAAGAAGGCCGACAGATTTTGAAGGAGATCCATGAAGGAGATTGTGGGCATCATGCCTCCACAAGATCCCTTGTGGCTAAAGCATATCGGCACGGTTTCTTCTGGCTCACGGCTTTAGCAGACGCAGAGCGCCTCGTGGCAAGGTGCGATGGGTGTCAAAGGTATGCTCGCCAAACCCATGTGCCGGCTATGGAGTTGCGAACAATCCCGTTAACTTGGCCGTTTGTAGTTTGGGGTATGGATATGGTGGGCCCCTTTCACATGTCGCCTTGCAAAAAGAATCACCTTTTGGTGGCTATTGACAAGTCTACTAAGTGGGTTGAAGTTATGCCAGTCACCAATTGTGAAGCAGTCATAGCAGTCAAGTTCCTGAAAAAGATTATCTATCGGTTTGGATATCCCCACAGCATAATAACAGACAGAGGAACCAACATGTCCTTAGGTGAGATGGAGAAATTCTCTGGAAACAATGGCATCCGCCTTGACATAGCCTCGGTAGCCCATCCACAAGCTAATGGAAAGGTGGAGAGGGCAAACCAGGAGTTACTTCGTGGGTTGAAACCACGACTGAGAGTCCCGTGCCTCAGAGCTGCTGGAGCATGGGTCGAGGAGTTACCATCAGTGGTTTGGGGAATTAACACTACACCTAACAAATCTACTCAGATGACTCCATTTTTTATGGTTTATGGTGCAGAGGCAGTTCTCCCGAGTGACATCATTCATGATTCACCCCGAGTGGCGGCTTATGTTGAGGTGGAGAACGAGAAGACCCGGCAGGATGCCATGGATATGTTAGAAGAGCATAGGGAGCAAGCCTTGGAGAGATCAGCCATATATAAGCAGGATTTGAGGCGATACCACAGCCGGCGAGTCAAAACCCGGGTCTTCAAGGAAGGAGACCTGGGAAGGCCCGTTCATCGTAAGCCAGAATTTGCACAACGGATCATATTACTTAATAGATGCGAGGGAAGAGTCGGACACTGTCAATGACACAACCCACACCACTTCCTCTATGCAAGAGAGGGAAAGACCATGGAACGTGGCTCAGCTACGTCCCTACTATACTTAGCATAGGTTAGGTTTACAGGTTGAACTACACGATGTAACATGCAGCAGGTTTCAGACGCACTCTTTTCCTATCCAGGGTACCTAAGGGGACTGGAGGGTTTTTAATGAGGCGGCTTGCTGACCTAACTTTTCTCATATCAATAAAGAGATGGTTAAACTATGATATTGTTTCTTTCTTGTTTATTTCTGTTAGGTTTGTTTTTAATTTTTCAGTTTTTACCTTCTGTTTTTACTTTATCAGGTAAGTATTAATTGTTTGGTTATAGTACACTAGGTTTAATATTTTCTAGATTGCATATATAGGTCTTGGGGGCTGATTGCTTGAATAGCACAGCTATAATCTCAGACCAGGCCATGATGCCATTAAGTTATAAGGACCGATTACTTGCAATAAGTATGGCTACAATCTTATAACCGGACAATAGAGCCAAATGTTCTTGATTTCTCTTGTTTAAGCTTGATGTGACTCGCAATAATGTGGCGTGCTTTGCTAACGTATATTCACAATCAGTCATGATGCCCACTGGGACTTGCCTGACCCTGTTTTTATAAAGTTACAGCAGTACTGAATATCCATGCGAAAGCCGGCTTACAACAAAGAGGATCAAAAGGGTCATCCAAACCACAAGTTATGTGGAGTAAAAGGCTAACAGCCGGAAACTCACAATGTATTAAGCATAACTTCAAAACATACATGAGTAGCTCTATGTTTTGGGCCTTAGCAAAAACAAGTAGCTTTGTGAGAACTACAAATCCCTAGACTCGGAAATTCGGGTCTTGGGGACTTGGGAATTTGAGAAAAGCAACAAATTGTTTAGCTATCAAGCTTAAAACCCAAAAATCCGAGTCTTGGGGACTTGGGGACTTAAGAAGTAAAGTTCACCCGGTCAAAAAATCCTGAGACCCGGAAACCGAGTCTCATAGATATAAAAAAAAATCAGAAAAGCAGCAAAAAAGTTTAAGACTGGGAAAAAGCATATCAAGGTGGATGGCCAGAAGGGCCACCTAAGCTATTAAAGTTTAAATGTATTACAAAGCAGGGAAATAGTATCAAAAGTGCACAGGCGCACTATTAAAAGAATAATTGTATCAGGCATATTACATAATGCCTATTGGCCGAATAAGTGTTTTTTGGCGAGAAACAGTAAAACTTCACTCGGCATCCATAGCCGAGTCCTCAGCAGTGTCCTTGGTGGTCGGGTCTTCAGCATGCTCTTCTGTGGTCTTCCCTGCTCCCATATCCGGATCAGTCACGGTATCAGCACGAGCTGGAGGAGGAACAACCGGAGTAGATGAGGATGGCGCAGTATCGGCCTCGGCCTTCTTCTTGTCAACTTCCTCCTTCCACCGGGCCAGCATGTCGAAGGGAACAGGGAGATCAGATGGAACCGGCTTGTCTTCAGCATTGTAGGGCGGGGTGAGCTTGCTCACATCCAGATTATCGGCTATCAGGCTTGCCGAGTGACGTACCTGAGCATGGATAGACTTGTAGTCCTTACCCGTGAACCTTGAGCCGTCATTGTTAATTAAACTCGGGGAACCCATTTACGAGCGTTGCCGGCTCAAGCCTAGGAAAATAGGCTTTGTCCAAGGCAAGGCCGCGGGTCACCCCAACCCGGCATGCTGAGCGCTTCCAGTGATCGATCCAAGCAGGGACCGTGGAGCACGCATCAAGCATCTGGGACACACCACCATAACCGCCAGGCCACTTCACAGCTTCCAAGGTCCACTTGGTACCAATAGAGAATTGCCGGATCACGGCCTTCAGTGTCTTTAGCTTTTCAATATCATCTTCATCTACAGCTTCTTCACCCGGACCTGCAGAGTAACAGGAAAAGTAAAGCGATGAGACTCGGGCTATAAACCCTACAGAACGAGGAATCCGGGTTATAGTCAGTAAGTTAGGATTTTTTACCAAGCAGAGAGCGGTAAGTATCGGCAATAGAGGCTGAGATCTTCTTCACCAAATCCTCAGCATTTTGGGATCGTTTCTTGTACTTCTTGTAGTCTTTGGCAAGGTCCTTCACCTCGGCTTCCAGTTCTTCCCGCAGCTTGGTCTCAGCCTGGAGGAGTTCGTTGGTCTTCGCCAACATCTTCTCCGACCGGGCCACGTAAGCCTGCAGAAATAGACAAGGAAAAATCAGCCGGATGAAGGGTGAAAGCCGGGTATGACAGGTTACACAGTTATGGAAGTACCGAGCAAACTTTATATAGTTAACTCGGAACTTGGGGACTAGATGAATATGTAAGCAATATCGGTTAAGTTACCTGGTGCTCAGCTGCTAGGGAATCAAGGATATCCCTTTCATTGGTCTTCAGGGAGTAGAGCTCATCTAACATCCCTTCAAAATCAAGGTTGCCGAGATTCGGCCTGGAGGAGCTAGGGTTCTGGTTACCCGGAGGCGGGGTCCTTTCCTGTTTTAGAGGGCTGATCCGGGTTGCCTGGGTGTTAGGAGTGGGGTCACCCCTCCGTGATCCCAGGAAATCGACATCCTCATCTGCCGGTTTATGCGTTTGTAGGGGAAACTCGGCTTCTTGGTGTCGCACCCGGACTTCTAAAGGATACTCGCCGTTCCATTGAACAGTAGTAGATTAAATTACGGGGCTTACCGGCACCCGCGTCCTCTTACGAGTAGGCCAACACACGTATGTGTGACAACCAACCCCTATCTGTTCAGCGTCGACGTAAACTATCCCGTAGAAATCCAGATACTTCCATTGACGTACTTCAAAACATACACACATTGTACGTCAACGGCGTTTGAACAAGTGATATCACAACAGATCTCTACGACACAAAAGATTGAAATAAGTTGCAATTGGCTCTCATTAGAGCAGAGATAGCAAATACAATCATTCAGAGGGCACATGCCCCAACAATACATCATTACATCACAGCGGAAGCATTCAACATGTCTGAGTACAGACAGGAACCAAATAGGCCTAAGAGGCCGGAAATGAAAAGACGGAGCCCATCCACGAAGTCTCGGATCCTACCCGGGTCCGCTATCTACTCGTCAGCAGTCTCGTCAAACTCCACGTAGTAGCCACCATGTAGATCCTCGGAAACGTAGGTCTGCGGAAACCACAGCCCCAAAGGGGTCAGTACATAAACGTACTGGCAAGCAAGACTCACAGTTCACCAAAGTGTAACCCGTCAACACCAAGCACAGATGCCTTGGGTTCAACGGAAGAGAGGGGATATAAAAGATGCTGCAACTGGCTGCGTTGACCAACTACAGAGATTCTACCACTTCTGGCTAACAGAAAGGAGATAAGATCGAGGATTGTAACCAACTGAAAGATAACTTCAAACAAACCCATCCTGGATCTCGCCCCTTATCCAAAGAAGCAATCCGAGGATAACTCACACAGTTGTATTAAAGGTGAATCAAGTTATTGTGTCATCAACCTATTACTAGTCAAGTTATTAATCATTGGGTGTAACATGTTTGATCATTATGTTTAAGTTGTCCTGAGTACTTGTTAGCCAGTACTTTCACCAAGTAATCCATAACCGCGGAAAACACGGCTTCTCGAGAAGATTATCCCTGCAGGGTTGCACCCATTTGGCCGTACACGCATGAATAACCCGCCAGATGGAAATGCCCTTCCACCAAGCGGGGCACTCAACACAACTCGACTCTTCTTCGCATCAAGCCCAAAGAACCTTGGGCGCACGGCTAATCGAGCCCAGAAGAAAATGGACCCTCATAGCACTCTAAGAACGTGTCCCCCTATATGCCGACTACAAAAGTTCCACCCTGGCCTGGGCTCGCAAAAACATGCATGCGACAAATGGAAAACACGAACTAAATGAGGCGATTTGGACGAGATGCGAATCGAATCAAATTGAGGGGGGCGCCCATACTCGCTTCCCACATGCGGTTAGTGCGCTCATCATGGATCAGTAGACAAGACCCTTTTCCTATTAGGGTCGACACTAGCAGGCCTCAACCACACAGGGCCTCCTGCCGGTGCCTTATCATCAAGTTATTATTTAACAATACCATTAGCATGATTGATTGATTAAACATCGAGCCCCCAGAACATAATAGAGATAGTAACAGAAAGTAACGGGTAACAGACTTGAGCAAAACAACCTAAGCATGCTAGTAAGACACTGGCTCAACCAAAGGGGTGATAGGAGGGGAGGTGAGGCAATATCAAGGTTAAGGGATTCATGTGATGGGTTCGTAACAGAAACAACTACTACTAAGGCTAGCAGAAAAGAACAACGGAAAGTATCGGTAACCAATGTTGAAAGGAACACAGTGGTTCATGTGAGTGATAACTTGCCTGCAAAACCCAGTAGCCTGGTACTGAGCTAAATCCTTAGAAGGGATGTCGTAAGTATCGTCGGTCTCAACGTCGTCGTGTATCCGAGAAGGAGCAAACAAACAATGCAGAAAGATAAACAATCAATATCATGGCATAATGCACAATCAAAGGAATGATGCATGATAGTTTAATTGATGCATCAATAGTAAACTAGTTGACAAGATAACAACATGATTAAATGGACCCACATGCAATTGGATTGCATATGGAAAGCCCATGAATTAAGGGTGAAACAATTGTTTTACAACTAACCAATAGGTGAAAGTGGATTAGCACGATGCATGGATGAGGAAAACAACAAAATAACAGCAATAGAACCAAATGGAAATAAGGTTTACCAAGTTTAGAAATTCATTTATTAAGTGTTGGAATTTTGGTTACTTAAAGGTGTCACACAAGCATTTGTTGTTTTCATCAAGTTAAATTGTTCAAAATAGATAACAAAGTTCATATTTGAAAAGAAAACAAGATTTTAGTTGGAATACATGTTTCACTTGTTGAAAAAGGATTTCAAATAAATTATTTAGGAATTAAACAAGTTAAACAAGAATTAAATTGGAATTAATTCAAGTGTGGATGTTAATTGAATTTTATTTGATCAAAACATTAAACCAAGTTCATATTTGAAAAGTTTATGCTTTGATGGTTTGAAAACATATTTTATATGTCCCAAAAGAATTTGATTTGATCAAGTTATGAATTTAGCAATATTAAATGATTTAAACAAGGTTTAAATCATTTAACCAATTTTAATTATTCAAAACATGAAACAAATTTTATATTTGGAAAGAGGGTTTAATTTTGCATGGAAAACATATTTCATTTGTGGAAATTGGATTTAAAATGAGCAAGTTATTATTTTGGCAATTTTAAATGCAATAAACAAGAAACAGTTGTTTTCAGCAATTTAAATTATTCAAAACAGCAAACAAAATTTATATTTGGAAAGTACATGAAAAGTTGATTGGAAAACATATTTAGTTTGTGGAATTTGGAATTTTTATGAACGAGTTATGAATTTTGCAATTTTAAGTGAATTTGACAAGTTTTCAAATATTGCACAAATTTAAAATATTCAAAACAGTAAAAAAAAATTATATTTGGGTAGAACATTTAATTTGGTATTGAAAACATATCAAAAATGTTGGATTTGGAGTTAAAATGATTTTATTATGCAATTTACAAAATTGAGGTGCAATGTGCCATTTTTAGTGAAACAGGGACTTGGAAAATAATTTGCAGGGGCTAGATTAAAATACCAGGGGCCTAGGTGTGATTTCTGACAAGTTCTGTGACCAAACACATGTAAAATAAAAGGTGTGTTTTTAATGTGGGAGGGGGGATTCGAACCCCCCACCTCCTGCTAGCGCACAGAGAGCAGCACCACCACGGTGTGATTGTTCCTTTGTCAGGTAAGGGGGGTGCGCGCAAGGTAAGGTTCAGAATCTGACCCCCGAACAAATCGAAACAAAAGGGAGCAGAAAAACAGGGTGCGGGGACTCGAACCCACGAGCTCTTGGGCGCGCGCAAGGGCCTGAACCAGTGCGGTGCTGCTCGATTTGTTGACAGCTTAAGGGCATGTTTCCATATGGGGTTCGGCTAGCGGATTTTAACTGAACGAAGCAGGTTCAGATCGCTGAACCCGAACGGAGGGGATGGCCGCCGGCGAGCGTGAGGCTGTGCTTGCCGCGGTGGCCGTGCGGTGCTTGGGCGTGTGGGATGAGGGTGGCGGAAGGGAGAGGAGGAGGGAGCGATCGGGCATCACCTTGAGCGATCGGGAGCAGGTCGGGCAGGGAGCGGTGGCGAGCAGACGTGCAGGTACAGAGGACGTCGGGCGGCGGTTGGAGGCGACGGCGGCGACGCTCCGGGCAGCCACGGCCGATGACTCCTTCAGCGTTCTCGGAGCGGGAGGGGAGTCGGTTCCATTCCCGCGGTCGGTGACCCGCGGCACCTACCCTTTCCCCGCCGCCGTGGTGTTCCTCCTCCGGCCATGGAAAAATTCAGTGGTGCAGAGACTAAGCAGAGAAAGAGGAAGGGAGGTGGAAGAGAGAAGAAGTGGCGGCGCGCGGAAGGGAACTAGGGCTCTAGGGTTTAGGGTAGGCAGAAGGGGCGGCTATATGGGGGGAGGAGGTGGTACGGCAGTCATCCAGGATGGTTGCGAAGGATCGTGTGGTGGCGACTGCGACCGTACTGAAGGTAGAAGACGACAACAATAAGGGGTAGCGGGCCAGAAGAATGAAGTTGGGCTGGGCTTAGTTTAGTTAGCTGCCGCTCGCTTTTATTTTTCTGTTTTTTCGTTTTACTGTTTTTTTTTACAGCAAAAGCAAATGGAAGCATTTGATAGGTTTTTAAGTTTAAAAAAATTAGAGAAAAATCATGGATAAATGTTAGCTCAATATCTATCAGTTGGCAATTTGGATTTTTGGAATTTCAAAGTCTTACTTGCTGTTTGGAAAAATAAACCAAAATGTGAGTGATTTTTTGAATATTAAAAGGATTATTAAAACCAACACTTTCATAAGGTGACCCAAATTGCTTTAATTGGAAAATAACAGGGTAAACAAAATGTTTTGGTTATTCTTTTCATACTTTCAATTTGGGTTTTGTTTGAAATGCATTTGGTTTGAATTTGAAAGTGATTTGAATTAATTGATTGAATTAATTGTTTGATTAAAACCAACAATTTAATGAGTGATCAACATGGAATAAAATGGAACAATTTGGTTGTTTTCATTTGAGATTTTTATTTAAAAGGTTGTAACGGAACAAGTATGAAAACAAAGCAGTTGAAATTGTTTTATTTTCATTGTGAAAACAAGAATAACAGATGCAAAACAAAAGAAACAAATGCAACAATATGATGACATGATGCAATACTTTAGTAAACAAGAAATCAAACATTCTAAATGGTAGGTTTTCATACTTGAGCTGTTACAAAACGCCCCCCCTTGAAGGAATCGCGCCCCGAGATTCCTACTGAGAAAAGAAAAGGTCTGGATTCTTCTTGCGAAGATCCTCTTGAGCTGTGACACGTGAAACACATCGTGCACATTGGATAGTTTTTCTGGAATTTCAAGATGATAGGCATTCCTGGCAACTCTTCTGGAAAGATGTCAGGGAATTTGGAAACCACCGGAACATTTTCAAGTAAGTGGAGAGGTTTGTATTGAGGGTGTATAGTTGAACCGGATTTGATTGATTTGGAGGATAGACTATCTGGAATGTGGTGATTCAGGAATGTTTCATCGAAACAACCCCAGGTGATAGGAATGCCAACTCTCATAGCCTGGAATCAACAACAACAACAACAACAACCTTTCTGGCCAGATAGACTTGATATTTGGGAAGTTTTGATTAGACGTCGGTAGAAGAACTGAAATGGAAAACAACAACAAGATTTCAACGGACGAAAAGGATGTTGAGAAGAACAGGATATCAACATCGGGGAAAACAAGAACAAAACTCCTGAGGTACTACGGAAAACCCATCCGGGCTTCTAAAGGATCAATATCTACTGCTTAAGGAATAGAGGATCTGCTTCCGGGGCTTACACGCCTCCGTTCTCAATCGTGAGTAGGCAACATGATAAATCATGTCACAACCACCTCCATTCCTATGGTCTAGTAGATATAACCATCCTAGAGAAACCAGGATTCGTGAAAACCTAACTTGAAAGTTTAGATGAGAAGAGAAAACAACGTTGCACTTCCTTACCAGAAAAGGGAGGGTGGGTGGGGAAAGAAGAAAAAGAACAGAATTCCTACTCTCACGTTTCATTTTTCCTATATAGCTACAAAATAGTTTCTAGACTCAACTGCGACCAGTAAAAAGGGATCCTACAGGCAGACAGGCTCTGATACCATTTGTCGCACCCGGACTTCTAAAGGATACTCGCCATTCCGTTGAACAGTAGTAGATTGGATTACGGGGCTTACCGGCACCCGCGTCCTCTTACGAGTAGGCCAACACACGTATGTGTGACAACCAACCCCTATCTGTTCAGCGTCGACGTAAACTATCCCGTAGAAATCCAGATACTTCCATTGACGTACTTCAAAACATACACACATTGTACGTCAACGGTGTTTGAACAAGTGATATCACAACAGATCTCTATGACACAAAAGATTGAAATAAGTTGCAATTGGCTCTCATTAGAGCAGAGATAGCAAATACAATCATTCAGAGGGCACATGCCCCAACAATACATCATTACATCACAGCGGAAGCATTCAACATGTCTGAGTACAGACAGGAACCAAATAGGACTAAGAGGCCGGAAACGAAAAGACGGAGCCCATCCACGAAGTCTCGGATCCTGCCCGGGTCCGCTATCTACTCGTCAGCAGTCTCGTCAAACTCCACGTAGTAGCCACCATGTAGATCCTCGGAAACGTAGGTCTGCGGAAACCACAGCCCCAAAGGGGTCAGTACATAAACGTACTGGCAAGCAAGACTCACAGTTCACCAAAGTGTAACCCGTCAACACCAAGCACAGATGCCTTGGGTTCAACGGAAGAGAGGGGATATAAAAGATGCTGCAACTGGCTGCGTTGACCAACTACAGAGATTCTACCACTTCTGGCTAACAGAAAGGAGATAAGATCGAGGATTGTAACCAACTGAAAGATAACTTCAAACAAACCCATCCTGGATCTCGCCCCTTATCCAAAGAAGCAATCCGAGGATAACTCACACAGTTGTATTAAAGGTGAATCAAGTTATTGTGTCATCAACCTATTACTAGTCAAGTTATTAATCATTGGGGTGTAACATGTTTGATCATTATGTTTAAGTTGTCCTGAGTACTTGTTAGCCAGTACTTTCACCAAGTAATCCATAACCGCGGGAAAACACGGCTTCTCGAGAAGATTATCCCTGCAGGGTTGCACCAATTTGGCCGTACACGCATGAATAACCCGCCAGATGGAAAGGCCCTTCCACCAAGCGGGGCACTCAACACAACTCGACTCTTCTTCGCATCAAGCCCAAAGAACCTTGGGCGCATGGCTAATCGAGCCCAGAAGAAAATGGACCCTCATAGCACTCTAAGAACGTGTCCCCCTATATGCCGACTACAAAAGTTCCACCCTGGCCTGGGCTCGCAAAAACATGCATGCGGCAAATGGAAAACACGAACTAAATGAGGCGATTTGGACGAGATGCGAATCGAATCAAATTGAGGGGGGCGCCCATACTCGCTTCCCACATGCGGTTAGTGCGCTCATCATGGATCAGTAGACAAGACCCTTTTCCTATTAGGGTCGACACTAGCAGGCCTCAAAACCACACAGGGCCTCCTGCCGGTGCCTTATCATCAAGTTATTATTTAACAATACCATTAGCATGATTGATTGATTAAACATCGAGCCCCCAGAACATAATAGAGATAATAACAGAAAGTAACGGGTAACAGACTCGAGCAAAACAACCTAAGCATGCTAGTAAGACACTGGCTCAACCAAAGGGGTGATAGGAGGGGAGGTGAGGCAATATCAAGGTTAAGGGATTCATGTGATGGGTTCGTAACAGAAACAACTACTACTAAGGCTAGCAGAAAAGAACAACGGAAAGTATCGGTAACCAATGTTGAAAGGAACACAGTGGTTCATGTGAGTGATAACTTGCCTGCAAAACCCAGTAGCCTGGTACTGAGCTAAATCCTTAGAAGGGATGTCGTAAGTATCGTCGGTCTCAACGTCGTCGTGTATCCGAGAAGGAGCAAACAAACAATGCAGAAAGATAAACAATCAATATCATGGCATAATGCACAATCAAAGGAATGATGCATGATAGTTTAATTGATGCATCAATAGTAAACTAGTTGACAAGATAACAACATGATTAAATGGACCCACATGCAATTGGATTGCATATGGAAAGCCCATGAATTAAGGGTGAAACAATTGTTTTACAACTAACCAATAGGTGAAAGTGGATTAGCACGATGCATGGATGAGGAAAACAACAAAATAACAGCAATAGAACCAAATGGAAATAAGGTTTACCAAGTGGAGAAATTCATTTATTAAGTGTTGGAATTTTGGTTACTTAAAGGTGTCACACAAGCATTTGTTGTTTTCATCAAGTTAAATTGTTCAAAATAGATAACAAAGTTCATATTTGAAAAGAAAACAAGATTTTAGTTGGAATACATGTTTCACTTGTTGAAAAAGGATTTCAAATAAATTATTTAGGAATTAAACAAGTTAAACAAGAATTAAATTGGAATTAATTCAAGTGTGGATGTTAATTGAATTTTATTTGATCAAAACATTAAACCAAGTTCATATTTGAAAAGGTTATGCTTTGATGGTTTGAAAACATATTTTATATGTCCCAAAAGAATTTGATTTGATCAAGTTATGAATTTAGCAATATTAAATGATTTAAACAAGGTTTAAATCATTTAACCAATTTTAATTATTCAAAACATGAAACAAATTTTATATTTGGAAAGAGGGTTTAATTTTGCATGGAAAACATATTTCATTTGTGGAAATTGGATTTAAAATGAGCAAGTTATTATTTTGGCAATTTTAAATGCAATAAACAAGAAACAGTTGTTTTCAGCAATTTAAATTATTCAAAACAGCAAACAAAATTTATATTTGGAAAGTACATGAAAAGTTGATTGGAAAACATATTTAGTTTGTGGAATTTGGAATTTTTATGAACGAGTTATGAATTTTGCAATTTTAAGTGAATTTGACAAGTTTTCAAATATTGCACAAATTTAAAATATTCAAAACAGTAAACAAATTTTATATTTGGGTAGAACATTTAATTTGGTATTGAAAACATATCAAAAATGTTGGATTAAAATGATTTTATATGCAATTTTACAAAATTGAGGTGCAATCTGCCATTTTTAGTGAAACAGGGACTTGGAAAATAATTTGCAGGGGCTAGATTAAAATACCAGGGGCCTAGGTGTGATTTCTGACAAGTTCTGTGACCAAACACATGTAAAATAAAAGGTGTGTTTTTAATGTGGGAGGGGGGATTCGAACCCTCCACCTCCTGCTAGCGCACAGAGAGCAGCACCACTACGGTGTGATTGTTCCTTTGTCAGGTAAGGGGGGTGCGCGCAAGGTAAGGTTCTGAATCTGACCCCCGAACAAATCGAAACAAAAGGGAGCAGAAAAACAGGGTGCGGGGACTCGAACCCACGAGCGCTTGGGCGCGCGCAAGGGCCTGAACCAGTGCGGTGCTGCTCGATTTGTTGACAGCTTAAGGGCATGTTTCCATATGGGGTTCGGCTAGCGGATTTTAACTGAACGAAGCAGGTTCAGATCGCTGAACCCGAACGGAGGGGAGTTGGCCGCCGGCGAGCGTGAGGCTGTGCTTGCCGCGGTGGCCGTGCGGTGCTTGGGCGTGTGGGATGAGGGTGGCGGAAGGGAGAGGAGGAGGGAGCGATCGGGCATCACCTTGAGCGATCGGGAGCAGGTCGGGCAGGGAGCGGTGGCGAGCAGACGTGCAGGTACAGAGGACGTCGGGCGGCGGTTGGAGGCGACGGCGGCGACACTCCGGGCAGCCACGGCCGATGACTCCTTCAGCGTTCTCGGAGCGGGAGGGGAGTCGGTTCCATTCCCGCGGTCGGTGACCCGCGGCACCTACCCTTTCCCCGCCGCCGTGGTGTTCCTCCTCCGGCCATGGAAAAATTCAGTGGTGCAGAGACTAAGGAGAGAAAGAGGAAGGGAGGTGGAAGAGAGAAGAAGTGGCGGCGCGCGGAAGGGAACTAGGGCTCTAGGGTTTAGGGTAGGCAGAAGGGGCGGCTATATGGGGGGAGGAGGTGGTACGGCAGTCATCCAGGATGGTTGCGAAGGATCGTGTGGTGGCGACTGCGACCGTACTGAAGGTAGAAGACGACAACAATAAGGGGTAGCGGGCCAGAAGAATGAAGTTGGGCTGGGCTTAGTTTAGTTAGCTGCCGCTCGCTTTTATTTTTCTGTTTTTTCGTTTTACTGTTTTTTTATAGCAAAAGCAAATGGAAGCATTTGATAGGTTTTTTACTTTTAAAAAATTAGAGAAAAATCATGGATAAATGTTAGCTCAATATCTATCAGTTGGCAATTTGGATTTTTGGAATTTCAAAGTTTTACTTGCTGTTTGGAAAAATAAACCAAAATGTGAGTGATTTTTTGAATATTAAAAGGATTATTAAAACCAACACTTTCATAAGGTGACCCAAATTGCTTTAATTGGAAAATAACAGGGTAAACAAAATGTTTTGGTTATTCTTTTCATACTTTCAATTTGGGTTTTGTTTGAAATGCATTTGGTTTGAATTTGAAAGTGATTTGAATTAATTGATTGAATTAATTGTTTGATTAAAACCAACAATTTAATGAGTGATCAACATGGAATAAAATGGAACAATTTGGTTGTTTTCATTTGAGATTTTTATTTAAAAGGTTGTAACAGAACAAGTATGAAAACAAAGCAGTTGAAATTGTTTGATTTTCATTGTGAAAACAAGAATAACAGATGCAAAACAAAAGAAACAAATGCAACAATATGATGACATGATGCAATACTTTAATAAACAAGAAATCAAACATTCTAAATGGTAGGTTTTCATACTTGGGCTGTTACACTTGGTCAACCGTGTCCTTCAGCTGTTCTTCTTCTTCTGCACCGCCAGACGCGGGCTTCACAACATCCTCCGGGTCTTCCATAGCCGGGTTATCGACGTTCATATCCTCAGGGTCACTAAGTGTGACCTTGGCCCTGAGAAAGAAAAAGAAACAGTTAGTAGATAATAAACGAAAGACGTGGAAAATACTAGTGTATTGACTAACAAGGAAAGTGAGTTACCCGGTATTCACGACGAAATCCGGTGGGAGATCGTTGCTAGACCCAGAAGACGCTAACAAAGAATCGGAAAGTGAGATCCTAAGTTGTCCGGCTAATGGGTTATTCGGAGAAGGATATCTTTGAGGAAAATGGGATGTATGAGTTTGGGGAGTACCGGCTCGGCGAGCGGGTATTGAAGGGATACCCGGGTGAAGAGGATCGTCACCCGGAGAATTCCGGGTTACCCTTCGTTTGGTTGGGGCAGGTTCCTTCAAGTATGATGAATTGATTAGACGTTGGTTAAGTTCGCACATATTGGCATACGAGTATGGCTTGGAGGCAATGGAGGAATAGGGTACCTTGAAAACAACCCTCCGGGTCTTCCTCTTCGCCCCAATCTCCGCCTCCGGCTCAGCCTCACTCTCTTCCGACTGGGTGTCTTCCTTGTCCTCTAGCCCTGGTAAATAAGGAGCATTGTCGGAAAAGGGAAAAAGTTGGTCTAAACAAGTTAATGAAGAAAGTATAAAAAGAAGACCCGGATTTACCTTCATCACTGTCAGCCGGCTCCTCGTCTTCTTCCGAGTTTTCGGAAGGGGGAGGGGTGACTATCTCCCAAAACGCATCATCTTCCTGAGGGACAAATACAGTGACAAAGGTTAGTATGTGTGCATAAGATATATCAGTCGGATAAAGGGGTGATAGCCGGTACTTACTGGAGGAGCCGGGTTAGTACGTGTGAAGGGGCTAAGTCTGGATATGCTCCGGATCACGTCAAGCTTTTCGGCCAAGAAGTTCTTCATGGCTTTATTTACATCCGCGGCGGGGTAATTTTTCTCCGAGTATCAGAGAGAGTCGGTGACGTGCCCAGAATAATCGCACATGAGCTTGGGCCGGATGCTGTTTTGCTGGATCCGGCAGCTTACCCAGGTCTTTATCAGATTGAGCCCAAGGAGACCTTGGGCAGAAAGCACAGCGAGCTTATGAAGAAGAGGCTGGATAGATTGCCTATCGGCCTCGGGTGCGAAAGAGTTCAGATTATAGGACAAGGAAAGAGTGTCATCACAGAAACCCGGCAATGGCTTCTCGCCGGGTAAAGAGGTGTCTTGGCAGTAGAAATAGGTTTTCTGCCAGTGTTTTGCATGTGTCTAGAGGCTAAGAGTCGGCATCAGAGAGTTTTTACGTCTCTGAATTGAGACTCCTCCACAAACTAGGAGGGCCCCGTCACCGCTCTCCCGGCAGGGTTTGCATTGAAAGAGTTCAAGAAATAAGGCTAGGTTGGGAGGAATGCATAAATAAGCTTCACAGAGGACTATGAAGTGGCATATGTTAAGCATAGAGTTTGGGCCGATATCGAATACCCGGAGTTTGTAGTGATCCAGGAGCTCCCGGAAGAAAGGGTGACCCGGGGGGCGGAAACCCCGGATCACGTGCTCGACGAAGACCACCACTTCATCCAGGCCTGGTGAAGGCCGGGTATCTTCACCGGGTATCCTCCAGTGGATCTCCGACCGGGTGGGCAGGACACCCGACTCGGCCAGCTCGTCAAGCTTGGCCTTCGTGAGAGTCGATTTCGCCCAATTGGCGGAAATCGACTGACCCGGCTTTTGCTTGCCGGCCGGGTTTTCGCCCTTTGACTTGGCGCTAGCCTTAGGAGCCATGGAGTGTTGATCTAAAAGGAGGTAAAATGCAAGTGTGTGAATATCGAGAAACTTGGAGAGCGCAGCTATTCGATATAATAAGAAGAGGAAAAAGCAAAACATCTACGTACTTGTAAGATTTGGCAAATTAATCTAGTCAAGAACGCATGGTGGAAAAGTATGAGATTGCAAATAGCAAAAGTGTGCTAAGGGGCATAGAAATGGATCTAGTTAAAGTGCAAGCCGTGGAAAAACGTGAGATTAGGGATTACAAAGGTAAGCCTAGCTAATGGAGAAAAGTTGGATAACTGGTGGGTGAGATTCGATCCAAAGTATTCGCGCGAAATTGAAAAAAGAGGAATCTAGATCTAAGAGACGGAGGGACTTACTGGATGGATTAATTCAGGAGGTGCACGGCGGCGGCGATTAGCTCGACGGCGGCGGCGTCTCGAGATCTCCGGCGGCTCGAATGGAGGCTTGCTCGCGGGCGTTGATGGCGGCGACTGACGGCGGCCTTGCAGGCGCGGATGGCGGCGACCGGTGGCGACCTAGCAGGCGGCAGCGCAACTCCGGTGGCGCGAGCTCGATTTGGGGCTCGTGGGCGCGGAGGTGGAGTGAATAGAAGAGAGAGAAAAGGGAATGGCCGGTGAGATCTAGGGTTAACCCCTGGGCTCTATTAATAGGCGCGGGGAGAAAATCCCTAGGTTTGGGCGGTAAGTGAAAAATTTTGGGAGAAAAAGATCCGGCCCGGATATTTGGGGATAAGTACCAAAATATTCGTTGCGAGATATTCGGATGGAGATTGCGATTGATTGCGAGCGTATTATTTGGATTAACTGGTAGCGATGCGGATGCCGAGTCTTGTCACGTTTCCTTGGAGTGTTGACCCGGGAGATGATGCCCACACTCGGAAAACGCCGGGTTATTATATGGACCGCCCAAAGAACAGGCCTAGCTATTATCAAAGCATTCTAACCCGGTATATTATGAATTTGAATGTTTATTGTTTTGCAGGGAATAGCGTGCGCTTCATGTTTATCCCGAGAAGCCCAAGCTATTCTGGGTACTACTGATGGGGGGATGATAACCCGGTAGGCTCATGCCAAGGTGAAACCCGGCCCGAAGGGAATTGCACAAGATCCGGCCCAAGGTGGAGGAGTTTCTAGAAGGCCCAAAAGGGAACGTAGGCCTTGTAACCCGGGCCTTAGGGGTCACGATTAGGAAACTTAGGGTTGTGTGCGGTTTGAACGGACAACGACGTCGCCTAGAGGGGGGGTGAATAGGCGATTAAAACTTTTCCGGTTAATGCTTGCTATATGCGGAAATAAACTAGGTGTTTAAATTAACAAGCATACAACCTAAATATTCTAGGGTCAACTAGATGAACCAACAACTTATGCTAAGCAAGACAAGTAACAAGGTGAAAGCAAGATATATAACTTCAAGCTCGAAGGCTATCACAATGTAAATTGCATAAGTAAAAAGCTCGGGTATAGAAATAACCGAGGCACACGGAGACGAAGATGTATTCCCGAGTTCCTCCCACAAAGGGGAGTACGTCTCGTTGGAGGGGTGTGAGCTCACCACGAAGGCCTACTCAACGCCACAAAGGCCTCACCCTATTCTCCGATGAACCCCACCACAAAGGCCTAGTTCACCTTCCACTATTGGCAACCTTCAAACCCGAGGCACGCATCCACAACTCAATTGGAGGCTCTCGGTGTCACCACAATCTTGGGGCACGCATCCACAAATCAATTGGAGGCTCCCAAGCACACCACAAGTCGTCTAGGGTCCAAGACCCAAGAGTAACAAGCTCACAAACTTTCAACTTCCACAAATCCTCGTGGAGAGAGCAAACCGATGCAAATGGCAAGAGCACAAGTGCTCAAATCCTTCACTCTCAAATTCCAACAAAGCAACAAATGCTTATGGGGGAATAAGAGAGGAAGAACAATGGAGGAGAAACACCAAGAACTCCAAGATCAAGATCTACTAAGTTTCCCTCACTAAGAAGGAAGATGGATTGGTGGAAATGTAGATCTAGATCTCCTCTACCTTCTCCCTAAAAGATATGCAAGAATCATAGGAAGGATTGGGAGAGGGGCAAGCTTTCCAAGGTCAACAATGGTGGGGGAGAGAGGATATTTCGTGCTTGAAGGACTTGGAGACCAATGGGGAAGAAAGCCCCCTTAAATAGGTCCCCACATAAACTAGCCGTTTGTGTGCAGAGTAGACCGGAATATCCGGTTCAAAACTGGACCGGAATATCCGGTCTGACCGGAATATCCGGTCCGAAGTGAATAATCCGGTACATGCCAGTGTGAAATATGGTCCGAAAATTTCCCAAACCGGAATATCTGGTATGCCCCGAATAATCCGGTTCAAATAATCCGGTTCACTCCAGAAAGTTTTGACTCCGGTCCTTAGCCGTTTTCGAGGAAAAAACTCCACAACCGGAATATCCGGTTTGATATGAATATTCCGGTTCCAAATAATCCGGCTCATCTCTATCCCGAATATGGACCAAAACTATCCTAACCGGAGTATCCGGTTGCCCGGAATAATCCGGTTAGAATAATCCGGTTGAGTTCTGAAACAGAGAGGCTGAACTAGAAACCCCATAACTTTTGCAAATGAACTCCGAATGAGATAAATCCAATTGCATGGGAAAGAAAATATTGATACCTCAAAGTACGGAGAAGTTACCACACATGGAAGGTGTGGGAAGATTCTCAAAGTCGAACGGAATATTTTCACCACCGAAAACGCAACAAGTTTTTCTTACGAAATCCGTTTTCGAGAAACCAAGGATTGTCATGAAGATCACGACAAGCACTAAAACCCAAAGGAGACAAAAGCCAAATAAGAACCAAGAAAGATGATATGCAAAGTATGCAAAGGTTTGATTTCTCCATAATGATTCGATCGAGTTACTCACTTGAGAGCCCCTCTTGATAGTACGACTATCTATCCTAAAACCCGGTCTCCCAAAGACACGAGATCGGTAAAATAGAAAACCTATCCAGATTATACCTTTTCCTTGAGCATTCCATTTGAGCTAGATGATGACGATCTTGACTCTCTCAAGTTGGATCTTCTTTCTTGATTGCGCTTGCTAGCACAAACTCCGCTTGATGAAGACTTGCAAGTTGCTCCCCCATACACCATTATGGTAGAGACTAGCTCCCCCATGCACCATTATGGGAGAGACCCTTCGGCAAATCTTCACAAGGCCACAATCTCCAAAAGGGTGGCAAGCATCAAGCATAGGATAGATATCTTCTAGATGCTTCACTTGAGCTTCCATGTCAAGCTAGATGACAAACACCTCTTGACGA
>JAPCYS010000752.1:0-45279 GCA_028641055.1 Alopecurus myosuroides
TCTTGTATGTACTAGTTTAGATTGAGGGGGTGTGTTAAGATCGGTTTGTGTACATACGTGGTGTGTTAGTATACCGCCCGTATATGTATTGTAATAGGACTGTACCTGTCGTGTATACCCATATATAAAGAGATCACGGGTGTAGGCATTGTGCCACACACCGAAACCCTAAACCTATTTTGACAAAGTATAGTTAGTCCACTAAGAAGAGTGACGATACACACATTACACGCGCGGGGGAGGGGGCTGGGGCAATGTTGCAATTCAAAATATGGCCAAACAATCAATCTTTCCATAGTAAATCTTATTACTGTTTTTTTTTTGTATTAGAGGTAGCTCACCCTCGATCAAAAAATATTTATCTCTTACATGCAATTTTTATAATTATTTACATATACTCGACGTATCATATTAGGGTGATTTTAGAAATTGCCATATTCCAGGTCTCTTTACGGTGCTTCACATGATATGAATGGATGGACATCGAAACCATCCAAAGTATGTACTTGACTGATGGAACACACCAAAATCTAAAGCTAGAAAGTATGCAAGGAAAATGTTAACAACAAAGAAGAAAGACAACCAAAAGGACACCGAGATATTAAATTTCTTTCTCAAAATGTGGATTACACAATCATGACTCTAAAGTAAACCCTGCTTAGAAATCCCACACACCTGCTACTGACAAGACCCAGTAACCGAAAACAGAAAAAAAAAAAAACTCCCACGCTCATTTAGTTCAATGCCTTGGTCTACGGCGATAACAAAATAAAGAAACATGATAGACCGTCTAATCAAGGGCAGTGACAACTTACATCTCATCATGGAAAGAAGTCCATATAACCCCCATAAGTATCATGTTTGGAACGCAACACCCCCTCAACTTCAAAGTAGCACACTTAACCCCCTCAACTATCCAAAACCAGTCAATTGACCTCCTAGTCCTCTCTTAGGGCATGTACAATAATGTCTAGTCAGCCGTCTGTAACACATGCCACGTAGGAATTTAGATTAGGTGGAAGAGAGAGAAAACAGAAAACCGTCTAGTCCGTCGGTAATATTGCAGACGAACTATTAGCGATAAAATAGCTACTGACCGCATGCAGTTTGCCGTTGTGGGTCTGACCCAATACGTTTTCACGGAAACAGACTAGGATGGCCCGTGGGATTTGATGTTTGTAGACTCCTAAATAGATTCTCCATTGTATAGGCTGTCTGGTAGGTAGTCTATATGTGACATGGACAAATTTTATAGACGAACATAGTCGAAACAACTGTACATGCTCTTAGGGCATGTACAATGATATTGAGTCAGCTGTCTATAAGAGACTCCACTTAGGCATTTACATGACCTGGAAGAGAGAGGATGTGGAAACAGAACGAGTCTGTCTATAAAAATACAGACGGTCTGTTTGCTTAATTCTCGTTGCTTACCGACGGCTAAAGGTCCATTGTATGAAGAGTGTCGCTAGTAAACCGGTAGCCCACGTTCTAGGCCCATTTGCATCTCGTGGTAGATGGCCAGCCTGCAACTGCTAGTACACGAAATAAACTCCAGCAATAGACACCTCAACAGACAGCAGCGTTGTACGATAATGTATTGGTGTCTGTCTATAACTCACGTGGCAGAGTATTACAGTCGGCGGCTGTCTAAACTACTGTACATGCTCTTAGACTAGCCATAGTGGGGAGTATCATACAAAAGTATCATGCATATGATACTAATATATGATACTACATCTCTAATGCATAGTATCATATATGAGTATTATAATCACCTTCTATTTATTATTTTGTAGAATCTCAATGCAAATATGTGTACAAGATTTGTTTGTCATTAATTTTCTTAGTTTTGCGTGTCATGATACGGTATCTACCTATGTTACTCTACTCTAATCTCCTCTCTCTTCCTTAATTGCATGCCACATCACGTTTTTTGTGGGACCAAGTTGCATGATACTACCTATGATACCACCACTATGGCTAGTCTTAGGCAGTTTTGATGAGTGGTTTTTGTTGGGAAACTTGGGCCAGGAGGTGGCAGCCCACTCGGTGGGCTTTGCCCAGTCCAACTAGGCCTTAGGGTTTCCCCCACTTTGTACGTTCGTTTGGGTCTCACCCTCCTGTTATATATTGAGGCACTGTACGTAGTCTAGGAACAGAACAGAGAAAGCAATAAAGATTTTGTTGTGCCCACACCCTGTGTCCCTTTTCTTCCTTGTTCGTGTGTTGTTCATCTACGCCGTCGCCGTCACACACCCTCGGGACCGGCCAGCCGGCAGAGGTTGTGTAACACGTTATCAGCACGCGCCTCTCCACCGAGCCTGCACCGAGCCTGCACCGAGCAGGCTTTCTACAAAAATCGCGAAGGTATAACCCCGATCTGATCGCAAAAATGGAACCGTGACGAAATTTCCTTTCCATTTTTCCGCTTTGCGTAATTTTTCGATCAGATCTGCCGTGCGGATTTCTCTCCCGGGGATCGAGCTGACACGCTGTCGCCGGCCAATGTCGATATCCCCGGATCACGAGAGATTTGTTGACTGCACCGTAGAGAGACGGTACGCCACGTGATCCCGCTGATCACAGTACCGCCGCGACGCACCCGCTGTGCGCTCGTGCCGCCGCAGTCCAGATGAACGTGGCGATATTTTTCCAATTTTATTTTTTGTACTGTTCATCACGGGCATCCATGGACGCGCCACCGTGCCCTGCTGGCCGGACTGCTGGCCACCGCGTGCCGCCGCGAGCGAGCCGCCGCGAGCTGGCCGCCGCGTGCCGCCGCGAGCGAGCCGCCGCGTGCCGGCCGCTGCGAGCTGGCTGGCCGCCGCCGCGAGCTGGCTAGCCGCTGGCCGCCGCCGCGAGCTGGCAGGCCGCCGCTGCGTGCTGGCTGGCCGCTGGCCGCCTCCGCGAGCTGGCAGGCCGCCGCTGCGAGCTGGCTGGCCGCTGGCCGCCGCCGCAAGCTGGCTGACCGCCATGCACCGCGCGCTGGCCGGCAGCCGCCGCCCTCGACCTCGGCCCAGCACCTGGGCGCCGCCACCGCTCCGGCCAAGGCCGCGCGCACCCGCCCGGCCGCCGCCTTGAGCTCGCGCCGGCCGGCCGCCGCCGCCGTGACCTCGAGCCCCCGCTCGGTCACGCGCGCGCGTGCGCCGCCGCGATGAGCTCGGCAGGGGGCCGTGCGCCGCCGCGCCCCGCCGTTCGCCGCCCCGCCCCGCCGTGCGCCACCCCGCCCCGCCGTTCGCCGCCAGGCCCGTGCCGGCCACCGGCGAAGCCGCCGCCGCCGCGACCTGAGCTCCTGCTCGGTCAGCGCGCGAGCAGGCCGGCGCCCCTAGGGTTCCCCGGGCGGGCCGCGTGTTGGGCTCTGCTGGGCCAGCTACGGCCCAGGACCGCTTAGTCCTCTGCCCGAAAAAAAAAAAAAAAAAAAAAAAAAAAAGAGGCTGCGGACGGGGTGCTGTGCGCTTAGTGGGCTGTCGGCCTGTTTTCGGCACAGATTCGGCCTGCTGCCAATCTGGGCTGGGCAGAATCCGTTTTTGCGCGGAAATTTACGTTTTAGCACACAGTTTTTTCCATAATTCTGTATATTTTTATTCCCGCTGAATAAATTGTATATAAGTCCCTGGAACTGTCTGTTTTTGCTGAAATTGTAAATTTGGACATAAAATAAATTCGGAAAGTCATATTTAGGGCTAATTTTCACGTTTCGAACGCGCTTAGCATAATATCTCTTTATACATGCTTTTGTATCATGTTTTACTATCGTAACTAATTGTTTAATTCATAGTAGAACACTGTTAGCATGTCATTTAAAATTTTGGAACGCCGTCATATTGAATTTTTGTATCAACATCGCTTTATGCAATCGATTACCTGCTGTAATCTGATACATGTTTGCATAAATCGCAGATGGCCGGAATCATGAACCGCGAGTTCGAGGAGTTGTCCCAGACTGGGCTGAACTACCTTGCTTGGGCCTCGGACGTGGAGATCGTCCTCGAGGGCCGAAAGATCAAAGGAGCGCTGGATGCGGGGACCAAGGAGGCCCCCAGCACCACGACTGCTGCAGAAAATGCGCAGGCACTGCATTTCCTCCGCCACCATATGAGTGCTACGTTGAAAAACGAGTACATGGCTGAACGGAGTGCTTCAGCCCTGTGGGCCGCTCTTAAAGAGAGGTTCGCTAGGTTGAAGTACCACGTCAAGCCAAAGGCGGAGGCGGATTGGTTGCGTCTAAGGTTTGCGGACCACAAATCGGTACAGTCGTTCAATTCCGTGTTACACGTGATTTGTGCGAATCTGGAGATGTGTGGTACGAAAATCACGGACGAGGAGAAGATAGAGAAAACTCTCTCCACCTTCCATCCAAGTAACCTCCAGAATGCGCGGAACTACCGCCTGGAGAACTTCACGCAGTACTCGGCGCTCATTGACGCCCTCCAGGTGGCTGAGGCGCAGGATGAGGTTCTGAAAAAGAACTTCAACTCGCAGCCTTTCGGAGGGGGCCCAAGCCAGGAAGCTTATGCCGGCGCCTACAAAGTGCGCCAGCCAAAGTTCAAGCAGCGCGGCAGGAAAGGCAAAGGCAAGAAGGGACCTAACCACCCCCACCCAGCCAAGGAGCAAAAGGCGGGTAAGGGGGAGGTGAGGCCCCAAGACTGCTTCCGCTGCGGGTCGAAGCTTCACTTCTCCAGGCAGTGTCGTGCTCCCAAGCACGTCGTGGACGCCTTCAAGGCCAAGAGAGCGCATGAGGCGCACCTTGTCCAGATGGAGGCACCACCGGCGCCCGTTGCGGCACCCGTTGCGGCACCCGTGATGATCCCCACGCCCCCCGCTGCGCCCGTCGTGGCGCACACTGGGGCACCTATGGAGGCACAGGTGGCGGTTCCCACGAACGCCACCGTGTCCATGGAGGTTGAGCACACCGTGTCCCCTCCAACGCCACAGCTGGACATCGACGCTGCCGCCTCCATGATAGCCACTGAGGAGAAGCTTAGCGAGATGGAGATCTCGGCTGAGCTGGAGGGTTACTTTGTGGACTCCATCTGAACTCCGCCCATTTATTCATGATCCTATGGCAATAATTTGATACAATTTATTCGATGTGGTTGTAAGCTCTATGAGAGCAACATTATTTGTTTCATTAAACATCTATCGGCGCTTGGATGACTTTGTCATCATTTATTCCATTCTTTTAAATAGAGATACTTATGTTATGTTCTGAAATATTTGCTTGTTTAATTATTATTACTTTAGCATCTTCCTCGCTCTCGTTTAATAATTAGACACTATATTTTAGAACACGTGTGGCGCCCGAATGGAGGAAACGTGCCTTGCCGATAGCGGTACCACCAATACCATCTTGAGAGATACAAAGTACTTTGAGTCAATCAAGAAAATTCCAGGGAGCATTACGACGATCGCCGGCTGCGGTCCTCATATAGTTGGCTCCGGACGAGCCACTATAACACTCCCCATGGGAACAACTTTGATCATTAATGATGCATTGTTGTACCCGGAAGCGACTCGTACCCTCTTGAGTTTTAAAGACATTCGTGTTAATGGGTTCCACATTGAAACCCATGATGATGACACCGGTAAGGAGTACCTACTCATCACGAAACGCGATGAAAATGGTAAACATGTTGTCGAAAGGCTTCCTTCGTTCGCTACAGGGTTGTACTACACTAAGATAGTAGCACTACCCATGTACACTACCTTTAAAACTGTTTTTAGAAGCTCTGAACTATTCTGCCTTTGGCACGATAGGTTAGGCCATCCCGGTCTTACGATGATGAGAAATATAATTAACAACTCGAATGGTCACAATGTTAATGTGAAAAATTTCCCGAATCCTGATGATTTCGTGTGCTCCGCATGCGCTAAGGGGAAATTAATCATTAGACCATCACCCCTAAAGGTGAAGGATGAAATCCCCGCGTTCTTGGAACGTATCCAAGGGGACATATGCGGTCCTATTCAGCCCCTGTCGGGCCCGTTTAGGTACTTCATGGTGCTCATTGATGCTTCCTCTAAATGGTCCAATGTTAGTCTGCTGTCAACAAGGAACCATGCTTTTGCAAAATTGATCTCTCAGATCATACAAATGAGGAATAAATTCCCTGATCATCGTATTAAGTCTATTCGAATGGACAACGCCGGTGAATTTACTTCAAAGGCGTTCGATGATTATTGCATGGCAACAGGAATCAAACTTGAGCACTCTGTACCGCACGTCCACACACAAAATGGACTTGCGGAGGCATTGATTAAAAGAATTAAATTCATTGCCAGACCGCTCCTTCAGGGTTGTAATTTACCAACAACATGTTGGGGTCACGCGGTGTTACACGCTGCCAATCTCATCAATTTTTCGACCATCGGCCTACAACATCCATTCTCCTATGCAGCTTGCGCAAGGGTCGGCACCGAAAATTTCCCACCTTCGTAGGTTCGGTTGCCAGGTATATGTACCAATACCACCCCCTCAGCGATCAGCAATGGGACCGCTCCGTAAGTCGGGGATATACGTTGGTTATGAGACTGTGTCCATAATCAGGTTTCTGGACCCCGCGACAGGTGACTGTCATACGGCCCGTTTCGCTGATTGCATTTTTGACGAGGATCTTTTCCCGACTTTAGGGGGAGATAATCAACCCCTTGATGATAAAAGTCGAGAACTTACGTGGCAAGCCACGGGGATCCACGCTCATGACCCGCGCACTGCTGAGTCTAATAGAGAAGTTCAAAAGATAATAGATTTGCACTCGTTGGCGAATCAACTGCCTGATCACTTTAGTGACTTAAAGACTGTGACAAAGTCGCATGTGCCTGCGCGCAATGCACCGGAAAGGGTTGAAATACCAAAGAGAAATCACGGTATACCCGCTCCCGTTCTTAGGCCTAAGAGGACGAGGAATCCGGTTTCTCAAATCCCAAGTACCCGGGGACGCCCGAAGAAAAAGGATAAGAGAGATTTATCGCAGCCTACCCCTGCAAAGGGGAGCCAGTTGAGACCTGGCACAAGTACGGACGTTTCTGTGCACGAAATTCCGGACTTGAATTTTCCTACTACGGAAATACCCAGCGAAGATGTGTGCGCACACATTGGAGCGGGAAAGCTAAAGGACCTTGCTCCCGGAATGGGAAATCCGGTGGAGGAAGGGAATGTGCCTGATGCACTCCATGACGAAATGGCCATTAATTATATTAATTCGGGTGAGTCAATTAATCGAGCTATGGCAAATGTCGACATTTATTTTGCCAAGAAAATTGCCTCAATCATAGATCTTGACCCAGAGCCTAACACTCTCGCTGATTGTAAGCAAAGGTCGGATTGGAAAGATTGGAAGAAGGCAATAACTGCTGAGTTATTTTCTCTCAACAAAAGAGAGGTGTTTGGACCTGTTTGTCTAACTCCTCCCCATGTGCGCCCCGTTGGCCACAAATGGGTATTTGTTCGAAAGAGGAACGAGAATAACGAGGTAGTAAGGTACAAAGCAAGGCTCGTTGCTCAAGGTTTCTCCCAGCGACCAGGTGTCGACTTCGAGGAAACTTACTCCCCAGTCATGGATGGAATTACCTTTAGATACTTGATCTCAATGGCAGTAAACTTGGACTTGACAATGAAACTTATGGATGTTGTCACCGCTTACCTTTATGGTAATTTGGATTCGGACATATACATGAAGGTACCCGAAGGTATCCCTGTCCCGAACCAAGATAGAGCTAACAGAGGTTTATACAGTGTTCAGCTTAAGTAGTCACTGTATGGACTTAAACAGTCAGGTAGGATGTGGTATAATCGTTTAAGCGATTTCCTTCATCAGAAGGGCTACACGAGCAATGAAGATTGCCCATGTGTTTTTATACGGAGATCACAAGATGGTTTCTGTATTATCTCGGTGTACGTGGACGATTTGAATATAATCGGTACACCTGAGGATATTGAGGAAGCGAGTTCCTACCTGATGTCGGAATTCGAAATGAAAGACTTAGGCAAAACTAAGTTCTTCCTAGGTTTGCAACTTGAACATTCCCCTGCTGGGATCTTAGTGCACCAGTCTGCCTACACCCAGAAGGTGTTGGAAAGATTTGGATTTGACAAGGCATATCCTTCTAAGACCCCGATGATCGGGAGATCTTTACAGCAGGATAAGGACCCGTTCAGGCCTAAGGAAGAGGGGGAGGAAATTCTGGGACCAGAATTCCCCTACTTGAGTGCAGTTGGCGCACTCATGTACCTCGCGAATTGCACACGGCCGGACATTGCGTTCGCTGTCAATTTGCTTGCTAGGTACAGTTCTGAGCCTACCAAGAGGCATTGGAAAGGCGTTAAGGACATCTTCCGATACCTGCAAGGGACCAAAGATCTTGGCTTGTTTTACCGGAGGAATCAAGACCTCACGGTTGTAGGCTATGCTGATGCTGGGTACCTTTCGGACCCGCACACATCCAAGTCTCAAACTGGATATGTTTTCCTTTGTGGAGGAACCGCTATTTCCTGGAAATCGTCTAAGCAAAGCCTAGTGTCAACTTCGACGAACCACTCGGAAATCATAGCACTATATGAAGCATCACGTGAGTGTGTATGGCTTCGACGGGTGATCGGCCACATCCAGCTGTCATGTGGGCTGAACACCGTCCAAACCCCCACTATTATCTATGAAGATAATGCCGCTTGTGTTGCACAAGTCCAGACGGGTTATGTGAAGAGCAATCTCACGAAGCATATCAACCCCAAATTCTTCTACGCACATGAGTTGCAGAAGTTGAATGAAGTAAAAATCCTACATACTAAGTCGTGTGAAAATCTTGCTGATTTGTTCACTAAATCATTACCTGCATCTTCTTTCGAGAGATGTGTTCGTGGAATTGGTATGATGAGACTTAGGGAGATGTAAGGTTCAGGGGGAGAATCTTCACAAAACTCATCGCTAAATTCTCGATCCCGATGATTGAGTACTTAACTTGATGGTTAAGTGAGTTGTACTCTTTTTCCCTTAAGTGAGTTTTTATGAAGTTTCTCACACGAGGTTTTTAATGAGGCAATTCGTGCAACATAGCAATAGTATACCATGTGCTTTTTCTCCATATTTTTCCCACTGGGTTTTTCGGAGTTTTGAGGCATGGCTATACGGATGATACCCAAGGGGGAGTGTTGGGAAACTTGGGCCAGGAGGTGGCAGCCCACTCGGTGGGCTTTGCCCAGTCCAACTAGGCCTTAGGGTTTCCCCCACTTTGTACGTTCGTTTGGGTCTCACCCTCCTGTTATATATTGAGGCACTGTACGTAGTCTAGGAACAGAACAGAGAAAGCAATAAAGATTTTGTTGTGCCCACACCCTGTGTCCCTTTTCTTCCTTGTTCGTGTGTTGTTCATCTACGCCGTCGCCGTCACACACCCTCGGGACCGGCCAGCCGGCAGAGGTTGTGTAACAGTTTTGCATACGTGTCATGTTTTTCATTTGTTTTGTGAAAGGAAAAAGAAACTGACCAATTCCCCTCCCGTCCCCTACGTCACTACCTCGCTGCGTGTGCTGGAGACGTGGGGCGTCTGTGACGACGACCTGACGGAGGCGCGCTACTGCCGCTCCTCGGCTTCCTCAACCTCCCGGCGCACGACTTGGAGGAGAGCGCCCACGTCGCCGGCGACGATGGACCGGCTGCACGGCGAGCTCTCCTGGCGTGATGAAAACGCTGCGCGAATCGAGATGCAGCTCTCGGGGAGCTCCACCGCTCCAGCCAGTTCTAGATATGGCAGCCGCGCAGGTTACCTGCACTGGCGGTGTTAGCTTAACGAAGACGCACACCCGTCGCCACTCCCGTTGCGCCCGTGGAATTCCTGGAGCTGGACCTGGTACGTCGCGTTCGTCGGCTGCTTGCTCGCGCGGAACCAGTGCGAGTGGCCTCCTCTGCTTAGAGTTCCCAGCAGAGCTAGTCCTCAACGGCGGCATGAATAGCATACTAATGTATGTAGTACGTGACCGACTGACCGGTGAGCTTGCTATTTGCTAGCCTAGGAACCGATCAATTGAAGGCTAGGTGACAACGTGGTTGTGTGTCTTGGCCGAGCCATTTACGTCAACAGCATGCACCCACGGGCACGCAACACAACGCCATCCTCGACAGGGAATCAGGGGACGCGCTGTGGAACGGCATCGGCATGGCGACATGCCGCGCGGCGCTGGGTTTGTACCTGTGCCTGTTTGGCATGCTCCACGCGGCGATTTCCTGCACGCCAGTCCGCTCTGCATCGCGGACAGGGAGATCGGAATGGCGCCGTTGACTATTTTGTTGGCAACCCACTGCCACGTCAGGCGAATGAGAGTGTGCCACGTGGCAATACCGGCCTGGAAAACAGCTTACTAGCAGCTTGGGGGTCAATTGACTGGTTTTGGATAGTTGAGGGGGTTAAGTGTGCTACTTTGAAGTTGAGGAGGTGTTGCGTCCCAAACATAATACTTATGGGGGGTATATGGACTTCTTTCTCTCATCATGTATCATTTCGCTGCACTGCTAGCATGTTACGAATCTCCCAGAACATTCAAATGATATTAGGCTAATTAAAAAAGCACACTTATGCATTCAGAAGATATAATTAATCACAGATTAATCAATTAAGTAGTGAAATACCTCATTTATATGCTTGCTGGCTTGCCTAAATGTATCCATTTCCAGTACTAAACCACCATGCTTCCTAAACAAAGCAAGTGCAGCAGCAGCAATCTATGAAGGTCTGAAAACCCAGAATTCAGCTCATGAAGCATAAATTATCATGCTTGAGAAACTAATTCTTGGTAAACTATAAAAAATGTCCCCGAAACTTTAAACCAAGCCATAAGCTATTTATCTGGATAGTGGTGTGATTGGATTGCTCGTTTTGTTCAAGGGGGAAGTGTCGGGATTAAAGTTAATGATGATATCGGTCATTATTTTCAAACGCTAAAAGGTTTGAGACAGGGTGATCCGTTATCACCTATTCTCTTTAATCTTGTAGCGGATATGTTGGCTATCCTCATAGATCGAGCTAAGGAGGATGGCCAAGTTGGAGGATTGATTCCTCACCTTGTCGAAGGAGGGGTGTCCATTCTCCAATATGCCGACGATACGATTATTTTTATGGAACACGACGTACAAAAGGCACTGAACATGAAACTCATACTTGCGATGTTTGAGCTTCTGTCCGGTCTTAAAATTAACTTCCATAAGAGCGAGATTTTTTGTTTCGGTAAAGCGAAAGAGGCCCAAGATGATTACCGAATTATCTTTGGTTGTGAGGTCGGAACGCTACCTTTCAAATATCTCGGTATACCAATTCACCACAGAAAACTTCTCAATAAAGAGTGGAAACCAATTGAGGATAGATTTGACTCGAAACTCAGTTCTTGGGTTGGGAAATTGTTGTCTTATGGGGATCGCCTCGTGCTGATAAACTCTGTCCTATCCAGTTTGCCGATGTTTTTGCTCTCCTTTTTCGAAATACCAGTGGGTGTGAGGAAACGTTTGGATTTCTATCGCTCAAGATTTTTTTGGCAAAGCGATTGTCGAGACATCATAGTAGTTTTCATAGACGGGGGTGCCATGAGACTACGGTAGAGACGTGGGGTAACGGGATAGCGTAGTAACACAGAACACGGGATTTTACCCAGGTTCAGTACGTCGCGACAGTACGGCGTACCTACTCCTGCACTTCTCACTAATTGGGACTAAAGCCCGTTTAACAAGGTTACAATGTGAGGATGTAGATCTAGCTACTCGGCGAGGATGAGCTTCTCGGCGAGTTGCGTAGAGCTTCTCTGTTGTGCGGTAAGAACTTGAACCTAACTTGTTTTTATCTCTCTCCCGTCCGGCTTTATATAATAGCCGGGTTAGGGCTTACAGAATCAGAAACCTAGAAGACTACGTTTAACTTGTAACTTGGAAAGCAAGGAATCCGTCTTCTCCTCCAAGCCAGATCACGCGGGCCGTGATCCGGGTTCTTCTAGAATCCGGCTTCTGCGCGTCGGACTACTGGGCCGCCCAGTGGACCTAAGCCCATTACCACGTAGGCCACCCTGGTAGTCCGGCTCTTTGTCTACCATCTTCTATACCCCTATTCAGTATATATCCGACAGTAGCCCCCAGGAAGGATCAAAACTCTGATTCTCCGTCTTTCGTCAAATACATTTTGTCCGGGAAATCTTGATTCAGCAGTCTTGATTCTTTCTACTTTCCTTTTAAAGGAGATGGTAACATAAAACTCGGAACTCTGAAAATCCGGCTTTTCTTCTCGCGATCCTTCGCGGAAAAGGAACTTATGACGTCAGCGCCTTAATCATGCTGACGCAAGCGACGCTTGGTTTCACGCGGGAAACCCTGCAACGTATCTCTGACAGATTCTCACGGGAAACGAGGAGATAGCCATCATTCCCCCGTCGTTTCATTTCCCGGATTTTCCGGCGAGTGACACGCGTCAAACATCCAACGGTCGAAAGAGCCGTTGGCACGTATCTAAACGGTTTTCCGGCTATAAATAACCGTCCTCGTCCTCATCGGAAACTTTCCTCACTCCCTCACTGCCTAAGCCATTGCTGCAAACGCGAGCTCGAGAGCAAGCCCTGTCCCGACGCACTCCTCTTAGCACGCCGGAACGCACGCACGCCACCAAGGAGATGGCATCTTCGCCGCCCTCGCCGACCCACGCCGCCATCGACGAGCTTCTTGGCGACCTAGATCCACAACTAGGGTCGCCCAAGCGCGCCGGCGGCGAGCCGGAGAAGACCGCGGCCTCCGCGGCGGGCGGAGAAAACACTTCCGCCGCCGCGGATGTAGCGGGATCGAGCTCCGCAGCATTCCCGCCGTTCGTCCCAACGACGGCGAGGGTCAAGATCCATTCCCGTGGCGATGAGCGCTTTGCTACCGGAGCCAACAACGAAACAGAAATTGTCGGCAATTGGAGTCCGAGTAATACTTCTCTCGTTCTTCTTCGTCGGATGTCAAAGGAGGGATACATAGTTAAAGGCAAATGGCGGATCTCGAAAGATGAACCCGAGCCCAAGCCAAAAGTCGGAGAACGCGTCATCCTTACCTCTCATATCGCGAGAGGTATGGGTTTTCCCCCTTCCGCCTTTTTTCTAGACGTCCTTAACTTTTATGGCGTTCAACCACACAATATTTCTCCGAATTCCATCCTCTACTTAGCCAGTTTCCAAGCCCTTTTCGAAGGATATCTCGGGATAACACCTGACCTAGGTTTCTGGCAATATTGTTTTGAGGTAAAGCATAACATCACAAATGGCATTTCGCCTATTTGCGGGACCATATCTTTCACCCTCAGAAAATTTAGGGAGGAATGGTATCCAAAAATAGAAATGCCGGAACCTGATCAATCTTGGCTAGGTTCTTTCTTTTATCATCAGGACATTCCATTCCCAGGCAGGACAACCGGGGTTCCTCCCTTTGTTAATTCTGCTGCTATTCCTCGCGAGAGTTGGACAGCCGCAGTAGTAGAAAATTTGCCAGAAAACCAGATGAAGATAAAGCGGCGCATCGCCAAACTTTCTTCCTCTCAACCTTCTTTGGTTGGGAAGGATACTGTTTTGTGCTGGTTCGGACGCCGTATCCAACCTCTCTCTTTTCGTTCCCGACTTCTTTGCGAATACCAAGGGCCAGAAGATAGCATGAGAGGAACAGATAAGGCCTTTACCAAAAAAGATTTTATAGGACGACTTCACCAACTGGTCGCCGTCAGTAGTCAGATTGAGGAAAATCTGGCGATTTATCACGTGGAAAATCTGGTCCCTAAGGTATTTATCTTTCCTTGTTTCCGAATTTTTCCTCAGATAATCTTCTCTCTCTACTTTTTAACATGTTGTTAACTCCTTCCTAGTTCGATGAACTTGGAGAAAATGATCTTGCTTCCGACGCTGAACTCAACAAATTGCATGCCGAGTTTCACAACAATCGGAAGCGCAAAAGGCAATCAGCTATCAAAGAGGAATCTATTCCCAACCTGGACGATATCCGGATAAAAGAAGAACCATTTGACGAACTCGGATATATTCGTCCAGAGGCAAAGAAATTCTTTGCTCCTGCGCCTCTGATTCGCCCTTGGCCACAAAATGGATTAGTTGTTCGCAATGATATCGCATTTTCACCTCGTCAGGTTATACACGATGGCCTTCATCACGTTGGGATTCTCTTCGCGGAATATGCCAAAGAATTCAACGAGGTCTTGGCCGACTTGCGAGAAATGAGCCAGGTAATACTTCTAGCCCCCAAGCATTAAGTTGAAATATGAATTCTTCTTAATGTTTCTTCGTATGCATGTTCAAACTTAAGCATCTGGCTTCCATTTCCATGTTTTAGCATTCCGCAGATGCCATAAACTTGGAAGTTTATAAGAAGCTTAGTCTCAAGAGCAGAGAAGTAAAAACCCTTCAATCTGTTATTGAGTCGAAAAGCAACGAACTAGCGTCATCTCAGCGGCAACTATCAAAAGCCACCGGTATTCTATGTTGTGCCATTTGTTCTCTCTGGAGAATGCTTGCTGAATTGTTTTGTAAACTCGAATTATTTATTGCCCTCCAGCTGCTTTAAACAAAGCCAACAAATTAGCAGAAAACGCTGTCCATATTTCTCGACTTCGTGAGGAAAACTCAAACCTCCGAAAGGAACTTCTGAAAGTTCAAGAAGACCTAGAAGCCAGTAATCTGGCCCTTGGGATTGCTCGATCCAAGGCTTCTTTACAGGCAGCGGAAGATAAATCTGTTATCAATGATTTGGAAAGTATTCTACTCCCGCGCATGAAAGAAGGCGACGAAATTGACAAGGTTCTTGGTAAGTTAACTTCTCTTTACCAATGTCTTCATGTCTTTGTATCTTTTCATGTAACCTTTGCTTTTGTCAAAAAAGCAGGAAATTTTCCAGGAATCTCTCGGACTGAAAAGATCTGGGCCTTTGGGGAAGTGTGGAATTCAATCAGGAATGCAGGAATGCAGCTGATTAATAAATTCCTTCCCACAAGTACTGTACGATTTTCGGAAGTCTACCGACTTCCGGGTGCCATTACAGAGGTAGCAGAGTCGAAAGAATCCATCCTTCGTTCTGCCGCACGAGGTGGTGCACGCATGGCACTTGGCCTTATGCGTCTACATTACCCTAATGCTAAATCTTGGCGCGTAGCATCCGGAATCCCTCAAGAATATACAGAAGCGCAACGAAATGCGATTTTTGATGAAGTTAAAGGGCACGCTTCCAAGATTGCCTCTATAGTTAACATTTCCATTACTTATCCGGAAGAAGAAATGCCCGCAGCCCCCGAGAATGATAGCAGTGATGAAGACTCGGATGCTTGAGGGAATACACTTAACCCGAATGATGGATGTGTATAAGAGCATTTTTACAATGCAATTCATATTGTAATGCTTCTATATCGTTTGTCGAAACAAGAACTCCGCCTTTTGCAATTTCAAGTTTCTTGCAAAGTTTTTTTGGGTTTGACTGTTCCTTTATCTTCTAAGTAATCTGGCAAATGTGTTTTAACTGCTCTAGTGTTTAAAAATGGCTCAACTAGCAATATGAATCGTCATGCCGAGTAACTGGGGACGAACCAAGCAGTTTTGAAACTCGGAAACATGGATCATGCTAAAAGCATTTTTACTGACTAGTTTCAGTAACCCAACACATACACAATCAAATAAAACTTAGAGAAAACAAGGAACTGTTTTGAAACTTGGGCACGCAGGCACAATCCGAGTTTCCTTTAACCTTTAACAGGCCGAATCATTCAGCTTTTAAACACCGAGCACGCAGGCACAATTCGGGTTAACATTGAGTATTTGTAAGATCATTGGGAAATAGATGAGGCGGAAATATTTTGTACTTATAATGAATATGAATGACAACATTCCGACAACTTTATTTCATGGTCTCAAAGATGTTTACATAGAAATTGAACTAAGTATAGAAGGGACGCAATTGCTGGATACTCCAAGGCCTCTTTGTCTCTCCTAGTTCATCATCTATTTTTCTCTTCCGTTTGCGATTCGGCTTCTTGGGATCGTCCTCCGTATCTCGAATGTCGACAAGATAATATGATCCATTCTTCATGGCTTTACTGATGACGAATGGTCCTTCCCATACTGGGGCCAATTTGTGCTTCCTTTGCTGCACCAATCTCAGCACTAAGTCACCTTCTTTAAAAGAACGATGCTTGATTTTCCGACTGTGATAACGTCGTAAACCTTGCTGGTAGATGGCGGATCTTTGAAGCACAAGTTCTCGTTCCTCTTCTAAGAGATCGACGGCATCCTGTCGTGCTTCTTCGGCATCCGAGTCGTCAAAATCCTGCACTCTTGGGCTATCATGGATCATGTCCGTTGGAAGAATAGCTTCCGCACCATAAACTAGGAAAAACGGGGTTTGCCCAGTTGACCTATTTGGCGTCGTTCGAATACTCCACAACACGGAAGGTAGCTCTTCTACCCACGCTCCAGCTGCTCTATGGAGAGGAGATTCGAGTCTTGGGCGTATTCCTTGCAGGATCGAACTGTTCATTCTTTCAACCTGCCCATTAGATTGCGGGTGTGTCACAGATGCAAGATCTAAGCGGATTCCCGTTTGTTGGCAGTATTTTGCCAACTCTCCAATGGAGAAATTTGTCCCGTTATCAGTTATTATGCTATGTGGGACGCCATACCTCATTACTAAATCAATAATGAAATTTCTGGCAGTTGCGCCGTCCAGCTTTTTGATGGGTTTAGCCTCCACCCATTTTGTATACTTATCTACCGCTACGAGTAGATGTGTAAGTCCACCTCTTGCAGTTTTGAACGGTCACATCATATCTAGCCCCCAGACCGCAAACGGCCATGTGATGGGGATAGTTTTAAGTGCTTGGGCCGGCAAATTGGTCTGCCTGGCGTAATATTGACATCCTTCACACGTATTCACTATGCGCTCGGCGTCTGACTTGGCTGTTAGCCAGAAAAACCCCGCCCGGAATGCTTTTTTGACTATGCTTTTTGATTGAGCATGATGTCCGCAATCGCCGGCATGGATTTCTTCCAGTATTTCTCTTCCTTCTTCTGGTGAAATACACCGTTGAAAGATTCCGGAAGTACTGCGTTTATACAAGTGGTCGTTGATTACCACGTATCCTTTGCATCGACGCTGTATTTTCCTTTGCAAGACTTCGTCTGCTCCTTCCGGGTACTTCTGATTGACTAAGAAGTTTAAGTATGGAATCGTCCAATCCGGTTTAACGAGCATGACCTCAATTGTTTCAGATGCCAGAGGGTAATCAACGTCTCCACCTTTTATGGACGGTTCATGCAAGTGCTGGATGAATACCCCTGGTGGTAAAGTTTTTACTCTCTCTGATCCCATGCGGGCTAACGCATCCGCATTCCAATTTTCCTCCCTTTTTATGTGAAGGACTTCGAACCCGAAGAAACAGATGGCGAACTCATCCACCGTCCTCCGATATTCGGCCATTATAGGGTTTTTCGCATCCCAGGTTTGGTTGAGCTGATGCTGTACCAAATCCGAGTCTCCATAGCACAAGATGCGTTTTACCCCTATTTCTTTTGCAATATGCAAGCCATGAAGCAGAGCTTCGTATTCTGCCACGTTATTACTGGCGTTGAAGTGTATTTGCAATACGTACTCCATTATGTCTCCCTTGGGGGATTTTAGGACTACGCCAGCCCCAGCTCCTTCCTTCATCTTGGATCCGTCAAAGTGCATGATCCAGTACTCAGATTCTGGCATCGGTGTTTTTTCCATTGCTTCTGTCCAGTTGGCGACAAAATCTGCCAAAACTTGGGATTTTATTGCCGTCCTTGGCTGGTACTTAATGTCGAAGGCTGCCAGCTCGATGCCCCATTTAGCTACTCGGCCGGTTGCCTCCGCATTGTTTATAATATCCCCTAGTGGTGCTTTACATACCACTGTTATGGAATGCCCTTGGAAGTAATGGCGCAGCTTTCTGGATGCAAAAAATACGCCATACGCCAGTTTCTGGTAGTGCGGGTACCTTTGTTTGGATTCGGAAAAAACTTCGCTTATGTAATATCCGGATGTTGATCTGGTATGCTTTGCTCTTCCTTTGTCCGTTCCACAACGATTACCGCACTAATAACCCGATTTGTAGCCGTAAGGTATAATAACATGGGTTCTTCGTCTTTTGGAGATGCCAAGATGGGAGCCTTCATCAAGGTTTCCTTCAACTGGGCCAACGCTGCATCGGCCTCTTCTGTCCATTCGAACTTGTCGGATTTCTTTAGCAGCTTGTAGAGTGGTAAAGCTTTATCCCCCAGCCGACTAATAAATCTGCTGACGGCTGCAGCGGAACCCGTCAACCTTTGGACATCTTTTACACATGTAGGTTTTGAGATGTTCAAGATTGCCTTGATCTTTTCCGGGTTAACTTCTATTCCTCTGTGGGAAACAATGAAACCCAGAAGTTTTCCTGAGGGAACCCCGAATACGCACTTAGATGGATTCAACTTTATTTTGTAAGTGCGTAAGTTCTCGAAAGTTTCTCGCAAATCCTCAAGGAGTGTATCTTTTTCCTTGGTTACGACGGCGATATCGTCCACATAAACATGAACGTTTCTGCCAATCTGACTATGCAAACAGCGTTGCATGCAACGCTGATAGGTTGCACCTGCGTTCTTCAGGCCAAAAGGCATGGTTACGTAATAGTACGTCCCATACGGGGTTATAAAAGAAGTCTTGATTTGATCTTCCTTTTTCATGCGTATTTGGTGGTACCCGGAGTATGCATCCAAAAAGCATAAAAGCTCGGAGCCTGCAGTGGCATCTATTATTTGATCGATTCGCGGTAATGCGAACCTATCTTTCGGACACAACTTGTTCAATCCTGTGTAGTCTATACACATTCTAAGAGCAGTGGTGTCTTTCTTCGGTACTAATACCGGATTTGCGGACCAATCAGTATGGATTACTTCCTTGATGAAATCCGCTGCTAAAAGCCGGATAATTTCCTTGCCAATAGCCTTCCGTCTTCTTCCGTCAAATCGACGGAGACCTTGTTTGACGGGTTTTGATCCAGGAATAACCTTGAGTTGGTGCTCAGCAAGTTCGCTGGGTACGCCTGGCATGTCAGCTGGACACCAGGCAAAAATATCCCAGTTCTCACGGAGGAACTTGATGAGCTCGTCTTCCTATTTGTCAGTCATTCCAGTCCCTACGATGACAAATTTTGTCGGATCTTTGGGATCTAGGATTACCTGTCTTGTATTCTCGGACGCCTTGAAGCTATATGTGGGCTTCCGAGTTTCTTTTCCTGCCGGCATTTCTTTCGGCGATACCTCCTTGGCTAATTCCTTCAGTTCCTCCTTTGCTATAACTCTTTGAGCGCAAAGGGCGTTTTCTTTCTCCAACTCGTTTGCCAGATTGAAATCACCGGCTACGGTGATTACTCCTCCTTTGGGTCCTGGCATTTTCAGCTTGTTGTAGATATAACAAGATCTTGCCATGAATTTGGCGAAAGCTGGACGTCCGAGTATTGCGTGATACACGCTTTCGAACGGCACTACTTCGAAGGATACTTTTTCCTGCCGGAAGTGATCTTTATCTCCGAAGGTGACATCTAGGGAAATTTCTCCTAGGGATCGTGCTTGCCTGCCAGGAACAATGCCATGGAAGCGTATATTGCTGTAGTTGAGCTGGGACTCGGAGATCTTCAAGTGCTTCAGTGTATCCAGGTACATTATATTAATGCTGGATCCTCCGTCCATCAGCACTCTTCTTAGCCTAGTGTTTTGAACAATAGGGCTGACAACAAGAGCTTGTGTGCCGGGTTCAGGGATATTTCCGGGATGGTCAGACTGATCCCAGACTATTGGCGCGTTGGAGTACTTCAAGTATTTCGGGGTCGCAGGAATAACCGCGTTTATTTCCCGAAGTGTTCTTTTGGCCACCTTTGCTGACGGGGTTGCTAAGAAAGTTAGCATTGCTTCTCCGTCAACTCACGGAAATTTGGGTTCGCCCTTTCGCTGTTGTTCCTGGATTTTGTCATCAGTGTCTGATTCACTGTCTTCCTTTTCAGCTTCTGGCTTTTGTTTGGCAGGTTTCCTTTTGGAACCCTTCCCTTTATTTCCGGATCCTGCATTGCCTTTCATATGCTTGTTTAGCCGGCATTGCGCATTTGTGTGGGTTGGTTTCCCAAATTGCGAGTGGTGGACGCAGGGTTCCGACTTAATTCTCTCCCATTCTTCGGGAGTGTAATTGATTGGATCTGGGCTGCGACCTTTCCACTTATTCCCCTTATCTCCTCCAAAGGCTATGTTGACCTCCTTGGGCTTTGTCGTTGACTCCGGAGTTCCTTTTTTGTCTGAACGAGGGGTTTTCTTGGCGAGTATTAGTGACTCAATATTGCCTCCTCTTGCTCTGATATCATCTTCGGCTGCAGCGTGCTCATTAGCGGTTGTAAGCATAGATCCGAGATCTTTGTGCTGTTTAGAACCAACCATGAACGGTACGAGTCCGGGTTTTAGGCCATTGACGAAAGCATGCATTGCTTGTACGTCAGTTACTCCAGAACAACTATTCTTCATTGCAGTCCATCTGGAGATGAAATCCACGTATGGTTCGTCCTTAAATTGGGTGCAACGGTTCAGCTGGTTGATGCTATTTGGGCGTTTGTATGTTCCCCGAAAATGCTGAGTGAATACTCTAGCCATATCATCCCAGCTGTCGACAGTTCTTGATGGTAAACCATTGATCCAATCTCTGGCTCCGTCTAGCAACATTAGGGGAAGAAACTTGACAGCTTCCAGGTCTGTCCCATTGTTGATTTGGACGGCTGTATAATAATCTGAGAGCCAGGTATCCGGGTTTGTACTGCCGGTATATTTTTGGTAGGTTGGACCAACTTTGGCGAAGCCAGAATGCAGGGTTATCCTTCGGATCCTGTCAGTAAAACACTTAGGACCAAAGTATAGATCATCCTTTTCTGCTCTATCAATGTGTGCAGAATATCTTCCGGCTGAATGGACAGAAGGGGATCTGCTCCTTTCTTTTCCATTGTTGCGCGGACGCGCTTTTCCGAGGTTATCTCTATCTCTTCCGAGTTCACGTCCTTTTGGGTTGGGCGGAGTTCTGCTTCTGTGCCTTTCCTTATCCTTAGGAGGTGTCCGGGATATTTCACGTCTGTGAGGTATATCATATCTTCCAGCTTTTTCAGCTGGGTTTCTCGGAGGTGGCATTATTTTGCCGTCATTCCGGTGTTTGTCTTCCCGATCATGTGGTTTATCCATCTTTCGGGAGATGAGGTCCGATTCTAGACGCTGCGTCCCGGTTATCTGGGTTTTTCCTGTCTTTTCTCGGATCCTCTTTTTTATCCGAATCTCCGGGTTCTTCCGGTCCAGGTGCTCCAGCAGCGCAAGTAGCTGTTTTGCAGAGGGAGGAATTATCATGCAGCCTCCCTGATCGTTCTTGGCCTCGCTGTTGCTGCTGTAATGCTTTTCCTAGGAAATCATACACCCCTTGGAGTTTTTCCCCGTTGGAGTACAGGTCGTTGTTTAGGATGGCGAACGCTGCTTCCGCGTTTTCTGCTGCGGTTTTGTATATTGGTTCGCCCTTGGCATCTTTGCCGTTTAACTGCTTTTGCCAAGGTGGGTTATAGAACCTTTCTTTTGGCAGCAGTTCTTCCGGTCTTGCGATTCCGGGTAACCTAGTAGGTTTTAATGCAGATCTATTTTCTCTCGTACTCCTCTATTTCCTCCTTCATGATTTTGATATCATGCTGGGTTTGTTGGAGATGTTGCCGAGATCGGAGTAAATGTTGCTGTTGCCGTTGGAAAGCTTGTCTCCTGGCTTCCAGCATCTCAGGGGTTCATCTGGTCCCACTGGTGTTTGTAATAGCTCTTGCTCTTCCTGTTCCGTCATTGGCGGAGCAGTGATTTCCTTAGATTTCTTCTCCGCGGGCTTTTCTCTGCTTGCTTTTCCTATTTCCGGGTTTTCTTCAGCTGTATAAGCTAGTTTTTTCTTCCGGAGTTTTTTAGCAGACTTGTGCCTTTTCTTGGAAGAGGGAGGGTTTTTGGCAGGCTCATCTTCTGTCATCTCCTTGACATTAGGGAATATCGGAGAAGTTTCTCCGTCTTCTCTCTCTTCCTCTGGCGGAGGGGTTTTAGGGCTTTCCTGGCTGCCGGCGCCCGTTGTATCAGCTGGTTTTGCCATTAGCACTTCATGGAATCCCTCTTGAAAGGACTTAACCTTTCTTACGAAGGCATCCTCGTCTTCGTCTTCGGAGTCGAAGTTATCCGATCCGGTTTCCGACTCCAACCTCGCCTCAATGGCGGCGAGCACGGACTCTGCTTCCGAGTTCATCGTCTTGTTGACGGATGTCGGATCTTCCGTCTCTGTGACGGGTGTTTGTTCTTCCATCTCTATGACGGGTAGGTTGTTATCTGCCTCTTGCACAGGATTTCCGTCATCCGTGTTTTCAGCGATTTCGGATTGCACCATGCCGATAAAGTGCGTATCACTTTTTTGTCGGCGATCTGAGCAGAATCCGGTGTCATAGTCGTCTTCGACTGGGAATAGGGCGGGTGGGATAAATTTGCTTCCACCGCAAAACCCCATTGCCTCTGCAGTTAGTCCGATAAAGATGTTAGCAGATCCGATCGGTAACACGCAGGCACTTACCAGGTGGTTTTGCGCCGGTATATAGGATCCGTTGTCGAGGAAGCGCCCGACGTCGTCGTCGAACTCCAAGCTTCCGACAGTGATCGATCTTCCAATTCCGCCAAGTATCCCAGATCGGAATTTCACGCCTGACGTCGTTCGCCCCACGGTGGGCGCCAACTGTCGAGACATCGTAGTAGTTTTCATAGACGGGGGTGCCATGAGACTACGGTAGAGACGTGGGGTAACGGGATAGCGTAGTAACACAGAACACGGGATTTTACCCAGGTTCAGTACGTCGCGACAGTACGGCGTACCTACTCCTGCACTTCTCACTAATTGGGACTAAAGCCCGTTTAACAGGGTTACAATGTGAGGATGTAGATCTAGCTACTCGGCGAGGATGAGCTTCTCGGCGAGTTGCGTAGAGCTTCTCTGTTGTGCGGTAAGAACTTGAACCTAACTTGTTTTTATCTCTCTCCCGTCCGGCTTTATATAATAGCCGGGTTAGGGCTTACAGAATCAGAAACCTAGAAGACTACGTTTAACTTGTAACTTGGAAAGCAAGGAATCCGTCTTCTCCTCCAAGCCAGATCACGCGGGCCGTGATCCGGGTTCTTCTAGAATCCGGCTTCTGCGCGTCGGACTACTGGGCCGCCCAATGGATCTAAGCCCATTACCACGTAGGCCACCCTGGTAGTCCGGCTCTTTGTCTACCATCTTCTATACCCCTATTCAGTATATATCCGACAGCGATGTCAAAAGGAGGAAATACCGCCTTACAAAATGGAATATTGTTTGTCGTCCCAAAGATCAGGGGGCTTAGGAATCGAGGTCTTACAAATTAAGAACATGTGTCTTTTAAGTAAGTGGTTTTATAAATTATTGTCAGAGGAGGGGGTGTGGCAAGAGTTACTCTCTAATAAGTATTTAGGAGATAAAACGTTATCTCAGGTGGAGAGTAAACCTTCGGATTCACCCTTCTGGAAAGGTTTAATGAGGATTAAGTATGATTTTTTTTTCACGGGGCAAATTCTCTTTAGGAAACGTTCAGCAGGTGCGTTTCTGGGAAGATACATGGTTAGGTGATAAACCGTTATCACATTCTTATCCATCGTTATATAACATCGCTTCTAATAGAAACGTCACGGTGGCTGAGGTGCTATCCCATAATCCTCTAGAAGTTCGGTTCCGGAGGACGTTGGTTGGCTATAGAAGAGAACGTTGGTTGCATTTGGTTGAAAGATTGATGGGGGTTTCCTTATCTAATCTTAAAGATGTATTTAGTTGGAACCTCACAATGGATAGGGTTTTCACGGTTAAATCTTATTATGCCGACTTGATGCATGGATCCACAAGATTTTTACGCAAATACTTGTGGAAACTAAAGGTACCATTAAAGATTAAGATCTTTCTATGGTTTCTTAACAGGAAAGTTATTCTTACTAAAGACAATCTGATAAAGAGAAATTGGCATGGTTCTAAAAAATGTGTTTTTTGCGATACAGATGAGTCTGTCGAACACTTATTTATAACATGTCCTTTTGCCCGTGATATTTGGCGTCTTATACACTTTACTTATAGTATTTATCCACCTACTAGCATCGCGAATATGTTTGGTAGCTGGTTAAATGGTATTGATAGGAAAACAAAAGCACGAATACGTGTTGGTGCGGCTACTTTCCTATGGGCAATTTGGAATTGCCGTAATGATTTGGTCTTTAACAAACAAACGAATATTCATTTTTTGCAGGTTGTAAACAAGGCGGTCTATTCTATCTAGATGTGGGTTTTTCTTCTCCCTCTGGATCAGCGAGGACTTATGGATTCCGGCTGTGCTCGTTTGATGGCGGTCATTCGGGTTATTTACAGCCAGGCTGGGTGGCTTAATCCTAGGCGAATTAATGCGTAGTTCGTCTATGTTTCGGTGGCTTGTCTTTGTGGCCACACTTTCGGACCCATGATTGTAATAAGTTGCATACTCTGGATATTTTTCTTGCTTATTTAATAAAAAACCGGCTGTGTGCATCACTTTGATGCAGAGGCTGGGGCCTAGGCTCCCATTTCAAAAAAAAATCTGGATAGTTGCATGTTGAAATAAGATGTTTAACAAAGATAGACATGATATAATAAATTATCTATACAGACTAATCATATGCTCTATTTTTGCGGAATAAAAGGATTTATATATAAGAAGATAACAATCATAGGAACGTGGATAGTTAGTGGCTTGGCGCTCTACATAATAACTGGAGACATCTATCTTAAATCACGTCACTGTGAGGAGTAGCAATCTTCAATATTAATCTTGAATCACTTCGTTGTAATAGTAGGTTCTTTAGAACGATGAAGAACTATGATAAACCAAAGGGATAATAACTTATTAATGAGCTGAATAAGGAATAAAATATTGGGCATAGAGAAAGGAAATATTGTTATCTTGATGGGTAGCCTTCATTTCCTCTTTTATATATTTCATCAGCAAATAAATGAAACATTCCATTCCAGTCTTAGTCATTTAGTAATGGCTCGGTAAAATAGTATTAACGCAGGAAAGTAAAGTATTTTTTAAGTTCAATTCCTACATCCACATGTGCTGAAAAGTAAAATACAACTTATAGCCAACTAATCAAGATAAGGCGTGTTGAGTGCAAAAACACAATGGAGAGAACATACCATGACATTTTTTTCCTAAAGCATATTTGATAAGAAAAGTATTGAAAAGAAAGATCTATCTTGCCCGGCCAAAAGGTTTCTCTTACTCTTATGGTCATTGCAGATAAAACTCTCCAGACCATAACTAACATGGTTATTTTGGTTTATTAGTTCAAACAAAGTTTTTTGCTATGAACAAAAGAAGCAGGCCATTCATAAAGGGTATGCTTCACTATGTCTAGAGTACTGCTCATAATATCACTGCGAACACATATGAATATTTTTATTAATTTGGGTACATGGAAGTAAACAATAAATGACAAAGGGAGACAACCATCATGTAGCAAGGAACCATGCTCAAATATTTATCCGGGTGAATAGCCAGTAGAAACTGCTTCAAGTTCCATTGCTTCCAATGCACTCACGGTTGATGTTAGTAGTGTATGCAAAAAATCAAATATAATATTGATCAAAGAAGTATAATGCCGAAAAGAAGACCAATAAGCACAACTAAATGTTGCATGGAGCAAAAGCTTTTGACAATCTTCATGTAAATTGTGATTCGGTGAAGCAAGATATAATTCGGACATACGAAATGCAATAGCCCTTTGGCATAACATTTTCTTCAGCATTAACACAACAGACCCACCTATGTTTCCCAAGGCATCCGTGCCATATATATTTTAACAATATACTGTAAACACGACGCTGAGCATAATAGACATCAAAATTCTACTCAAGGCAAGGCAACTCAAAACAGATTAGAGTTGTTAATCACTGTGTTAGAAATATCCGGAGTACTGGTCTAAAAATATATATTCCAGATAATTGAAAGTACAGGAAGGAAAATATAAAGACTGCATAAGAATTTGGAACAAACATTAAAAAAAAATGTCCTCTTTACATTCCAGCTTATACTACCAGAAGATTCCTAGAACCTGATCGACCGCGCTGCAACTATTCGCATGCTTTTTCGCCATCTCAGATTAGTTTAACTCCATTTGATCTACACCAGGAGGTCCAGGAAGAAATCAAAATGTGCGAAAGCATATTGCTAAAAACATTTGAATAAAAAATAAATACCGACAGTTATAAGCTGGCTAATGCTGACCATACTGAACCGTGCAAGCTTCAGTTATTTGAATGTGTTCAATGTGATGGTGGTATTTGCTCTGTGATGTGCTACAACGATTGATTTTTTTGCGGTAGGAAAGCAAGGGAGGGGAAAATGAACTTACAAAGAGGAGGCGAATGACGGGACCCTGAGCACGGCGCGCTAGTCATGGAGCATCTGGTGGAGTTGGGCCTCGAGCAGGACGACATCGGTGAAGCTGGGTGTACTTGAGGCCGTAGAACAAGTCCTCGATATCGTTGATGCGGTTCTTGGCGCGGGCGCGGAACTGCTGGTGCCTCGTGGACCCCGACCACGGCCACACCTGACGCATCATCGTCCCACTCCTGTTGTACCCCCAATCAATCGGATCGGCGTGGTGGATTAGATGGGACAATCGTGAGGCAGGATCCGCGCCGGCCAGCGGTCATGCTCGTGATCATCCCTGTAGCCGGCCGAGCCGTGGAGAGCGAGCCTTGGTCAGGGGGCTAGCGAGCCAAGGGTTGGGAGAAGGCGGAGCTCCCCATGTGGTCCTGAGGCCGGCAGCGACGAGCAAGAACCTGTGACGGTTGCTCGCACATACAGCCGCTGCCATCGGAAGGGGCGCGGGCGGGAGGAGCTCGAGGTGCGGTAATGGCGGATGGAAGGCGGGCGAAGAAATAATATGGACGATTTTACCGAGGCTGCTCGAGATGCTGCTGTTGGGGGAAAACGGCGAGCCGTCGGAGTGGGACAGCTGCTGCACGCACGGACAACCTGGCCAGCGGGCCGGCACGGCACGGCCCAGGCCCGCCTTGGCCTAATCGTGCCTGGCACGGCACGGCCCGCGTGGGCACGTTTAGTAAACGTGCCGGCACACGGGTCTGGCCGCCAGGCCCAGGCACGGTCCCTCAGCTAAACGTGCCGGCCCGCGGCACGATTAGGCCCACGTGCCTATTTTAGCCCACGTGCCTTTTTGACTGAATAATGCAAAAAAAATTAAAAAAATATATAGAAAATTCGTTAATCTGCATAAATCTCGCTTAAAATGGGCTAATCCCGCCTAAAATCGACATAATTACCGAAATTCCCGCTCGTGGGCCTCTTTCTGCGCACGTGTGCCTGGCGGGCCTCGGCGTGCTTTAGCGTGCCTGGCCGGTTAACGGGCCGTGCCCGTGCTGGCACGCGGGCTCGGCCTGCAGGCCCCAGCACGGCCCACGGCGGACCACGGGCCGAGCACGGCCCGCCAAGCCACGTGTCGTGCCTCCGTGCTCGCGGGCCGGCACGCTGGCACGGGCCCATTTGGCCAGGTTTGCGCACGGTGTCGACGATGCCGCAATACAGGAGAAAATTGCATATAACACCATGTTTTGGTGACAAAGTTGCACAGAACACGGAAATCAAACCTCTTTTGCAGCTAGCCCCAGTTCTTTGTCTAATAAGTTGCAGCTAGCCCAAAACATTGATTTAGCGGCTTAACGGGTATTTGACATGCGGGACCATGACCATTATACCGTATTTTATACTGTATACTTTAATTATATGACAATTTTTAAAATATAACATACCCTAAAATGTACTATGGTACGAGTACCAAGTTTTGGAGGTCGTACTATATGTAGCTTGTTTTTTAAGAAATAGAATCTGCTCCTTTGTGTTCCAAAAAATAGAAAAAAAATCGTAAATGTAGATAAAGTCGAGATCGACATCTGTATAAATTTTTAAGTCTAACTATATATTATTCTACGCTACACAAAATGATAAATGTGCTAAGATTTTATTTAACATGCGCATTTTCATTGTCCAGGTTTGTAAATTTTTTTTTGCCTAGGCCAAAATACAATGAATATTTTAAAATTTTATACATATCACTGTGTGGGAGTTTTTTTCGAGCTTTTTAAAACTTCTATAAAAATAAAAATTTAATTTTCTTTCGGAGTGCGAGCTAGCCTTTGTTTGACTTCTGATATAACATACGTCAATTATACTTGCCGAACAATACAAAATATTTTAGCACTAACATAAGACGATGTATGTGTACGTAATAGGGAGCATCAACGCATCGTATGGTGGTATATACGGTATAGAAATAATGTACAGTGGTCATATGTACCATGTCAAATACTTATTAAGCTGCTAAGTCAATGTTTTGGGCTAGCTGCAACTTATTAGACGGAAAACTAGGGCTAGCCGCAAAAGAGATTTGATTTCTGTGTTTTGTGCAACTTTGCTATCAAAACATGGTGTTGTGTGCAATTTTCTCCGCAATACAGCACAATGCGGACGGCCCCACATTGCCCTTGTCAGCGCAAGAACGGGGCCACAAGCCAGTCTCACAGACGGCACTAAAGCCCCAAGGCAGGATCACGAGGACGACAGCTGGCTTAGGCATGTCCCAATGCATAGTTTCTTAGGGCATCTCCAGTCGGCGGCCCCAGAGCCCTCAGCGGCCTTTTTAGCGTCGGAAGCGGCAAATAGCGCCGTTTCCGCACCAGTCGCCCCCCCCAGAAGCCCAAATAGCACCGTTTCGGCGCTATTTCGCGCCGCGGCACCCAGGCCAAACCCAGCCCGCTGGGTTCGGCTTGTGGGGAGGGCGAAACGGCGCGGCAGCCCACGCGGGCCAGCTCTGTCAGTGACGCGCCGAGAAAACGCGGGAACAGAAACCCCCGCCCGTGACCTTCTTCTCGGCGCCCGCGCCGTCAAAGGCTGCCGGAGTAATGGCGTGACGGCCGGCCAGTGCATGCGCCCCAGTCAAAGGCTGCCGGATTAATGGCGGGGCGGCAGCGGTGACACGCGCGGCGCAGTGACTGGCCCGTCAGGCTATAAAAAGGGTGCTCGCCCCTCGCCGTTCTCCCATTCTCGCCTCCTCCTCCTCCTCGCCACTCTCGCCGCACCTAACAACGATGCCTCGCCACTGGGATGCATGGCCCGCGGGAGGCCCCAGCGACGGGGACAGCGACGGAGAGGAACATCAGCCGGCGCAGGAGGTGGCGCCCGAGCAGCAGCCGGCGCAGGGAGCGGTGGCGCCCGAGCAGCAGCCGACGAAGGGAGCGGTGGTGCCCGAGCAGCAGCCCGCCCAGGAAGAGCTGGCGCCCGAGAAGCAGCCGGCGCAGGCTGCCCGGCGCTGGAGGAGGGAACGGAGGAGGCGGCCTACCACTCCTTCGAGACCGCGCGGAACGAGGAAGCGTTCCACCAGGTCCTCGGCGGTCGAGGCTGCCGCCGTTCGGGCATCTCTGGAGACCCACCGGAGGGAAGAGGCGGAGCGCGAGGCGTACCGGCAGCTGGCCGAAAACGCGGCGTCGGTCGAGAAGCAGGCGCTCATCGCGCGGTACGAGGACGACCGGCGGCAGGTGGCGCTGCAGACCGAGCGGCGCAACCGCCAGCCCTCCGAACAGGCACAGCTCCACCGGCTGCGGGTGCAAGGCCGGGCGGAGCGGCGCTGGCTCGCCATGGCGGCGAAGGATGACGGCGAAGCTGGCCCCTTCAACCGGCTCGCCATGGTGGCGAAGGATGACCGCGAGGAGGACGACGATGAAGACGACGACGTCTAGAATAGTCGCCGCCGTAGATTTTTAGGTTTTTCGCACTGTTTAGTTTATTTCTCGATGTTTAGTTCAAATTTGCGTCGAATCAAATAAAATGTGTCGAATTTTCATTCCTCTGTTTTTTGGGCCGAAATTTGGGCTCGGGGGGCGACTGGGAAGCCTGCCCCCCAGGTTCCAGATTAGCGCCGTTTGGCGCCGCAGCAGCCCCAAAACGGCGGCGTTTTGGGCCCTGGGGGGCGCAACGGCTGGAGATGCCCTTAGCATGTTACATAGGTGCATTAATAATTTAAGAGACTACTAGTCCAATGTACTCCCTCCGTCCAGGTTTACCAGGCCCCTAAGAAAAATCACTGCGACCAAGGCGTAATTTTAGTGGCTGTGTGGCTTACCAATCCGCAGTAGATTTCCTAATTAGCGCAGTAAATTTAGGCATGCAGAACGTCTCCTGGGTGGAGAGAAATAACTGAAAACTAAAGATTTTTTTTGTTGCGCTAATTTAGCTTTGCATGCACTGGACAGTTTCCTTTAGGCATGCATGCACTAGACGCGTAGACCACGGCCAGGTTTCAGCATTTTCCTTTTCACACCGCATGCAAGCAGTAGAAACAGGGAAAGGAGGTTACGCACATGCCCTGTCACAATAAATACGAAACGGGTTTTGAGGAAATTTAATTTTTCGGGCCTTCCATGCACTTCATTTCTGGACAAATAGATTTTACTTAGAGGCCTGGTAAACCTGGCGGAGGGAGTATTGTTTCTTAGAAGTTGTCTCTAAATTTAATGATTCGGTGCTCATGCATGGATGTGATTGGGCTAGTAACCATTTTTACCTATGATAGCGTGCCAATGTTGTATCTTAGCTAAGATACAACCTCACTCTCTCTCAAGAAAAAGTAGTGTGCCACATAAGCAAAACGCCTAGGCACCCGCCTTAAGTCTGCATATCCCATCTTTCCTTTTTCGAGGTTATGTAATTGCATACCAGATTTTTATAGGAGAGAGAAGAATTTACGACATCGTATGTTACACGTAACACGGTTGACAGCATATGTTACACGTAACGCGGCTGTCGCACACTACCCGCAACTCTCCTATACGACTACTCACAAAGAATGACTCATAATCATGCTTTGCATCGATCCAGTGATGCAGCTCCTGGAACCATCCCATCTTTCCTTGGTGTCTTCATGTGAAAAGAAGCATATACGAGCATGCCAGTGCGCGCATGTACTCTAGAACTTTTGTGCGACGAAGCAGCGCGAACCGGGTGGTTCTGCCGATCGGCGTGGTCGCGACACCGTGACACTTGACAGTAGCGATGGGCACGTAAGCATGGGTCATTGAGCCAGCTCATATTTAGCCCTAGTGTTGGAGTTTGATCAATGGAGGTGATCTTTCGGCTTGAGGCGACTCGTCGCGGATGCCGAATGCCGATGTCGAACAGCGCGGTCATGTACATCCATAGCTAGGATAGCTAGTTGGGAACATGTATGGTGTCAGCCAACCGGCCAATCCCGTCTCATCTTCATTTCAGGGCGAAAGAACTTGTCATGCTCTGAAAATAACTTTATCAATCAAGTCGGAACCGCCCATTGTGGTGCCAGCCAACTGGATTGAAGGGTTTCACAGATTCACGCTCGCCGCACTGGCACGCTGCACTGCTCCCATATCTTGACGTTTTGGTGTAGGCGAGACGCCGGGAGGACCATCGGCGTAAACTCTGTCATATAGAGCCTCCACCACAAGGTGTATGAATAGGTTAGGTGTTGATGTCCCGCGGCATCGTTGATGACGTAGACACGACGCCTCGGTGTTATAGATGAGCAAAGACATGATGCCCCTGGTGTTGCCGATTTAGGTTCTTCTAGGCATCTCCTCGAGGTTGAGGAAAAAAGAATCAAGAGAAATAAATCACACATGAAGAAAACAAAAAATTTGGTGGTGATGTTTTTAAAAATGTTGTCTATCCCATTATACCTCAGCTATATGTGTGACATCCGAAAATGTCACCGAAAGACTTGTCATCAGGAATCGTCGAAAGACCATGACGGTCACAACTTTTCCTTCCGTGTATGTGTGTGGAGACGTCGTCTCCAGAGATGCTTTCGAGAGTGACGAGGGAACGAATCCTGGACCTATCGGGTGAGGCTACCCGGTCCAAGGCCCAAGACCTAAGCCCTAAGAGAGATGCCATCAACAGCTCTAGAAGGCCCAATCGAAGCCCACCCGCAAAGTCTTGCGAGTCAAGGAAGGAAACTTGTAACTGACCTAAGGCTAGGGTCTGTAACCCCCCCCCCCCGGTACGGTTTGAGACCTGGCCACCTATATAAGGCCAGGAGAACCACCGGGAGGAGGACCAAGCAATACCTCACCACCAAAGCCTTGAGATTGAGACCATACTCTGGACTCGAGCACCCCCATGGTAACCGGTCTATTGATAATACAGATCGACAGAAGAAGGAGTAAGGGTTTTACCTCTACGAGGGCCCCGAACCTGGGTAAATCGTGCCCCCTGTTAGCCGACGATTGTCACCAGCGCCTACACATTCTCCTAATCAAAACCCTATCGGTTCACCCGAGAGACTTGTTGAGATACATATTCGACAATTGGCGCCGTGTGGGAACGGCGGGCGCTGGATCTACGACATCTTTGGCCTCATCATCGCCAACCTTCAGCTGGAGCCCCGAAACCTCGACTTCAGCAGATCCAATCTGATTTGGGTCAATCATCATCGCGCCCCACTCGTCGGAATAGCGCCTGGCGTTCAGTGGATTGGAGAAAAGCATCAGCCTGACGTTCGGCATCCTCCCCTTCCACGCCAACAAAGCGGGAATTCTGCACTTCCCGAGCAAACCGATCTCGAAGGATCAGACTCCGAGTCAGTCTCGAGCCCGGCAACTTTCGACTCGCTGGCCAACTACGCTGGTTGCGACCTAGCACCCAGCGGCGGATCCGTCCGCCCCAGCACTTGCAACTTCCACACCATCGCTGCGGAGGAACCTTCGTGGGTTGGAAAAACTTGTCAATCTACACCTAGGACTTGCGGGCCATATCTGGCCCAGGTCTGCATGGCAGGATCGAACGATCCACCCGAAGAAACGGAAGACAACACGAAGGAACGAGAGCTCATTAAAGTGTCGCGAGAAGCCTGGCTCAAGGCAAAGACGGGCGTACACTCAGACCAGCCGATTGAAGAAGGAGCCCCTCAAGAAGATCTAACCGCATACCACTATCATCTAGTGAAAGCGGCGGCGTTAATCAAAGAATCTCGCAAGAATCTGGACGAGCGGAAAAAGCTGGCAGACGAATCGAGCCAACGTCGGGCGGTGCTCTCCAAAACGCATTCAGTAGAGAACCATCCCACAAATAAAAGATACGTCTTGAAGACCGCAGCCCTGGATCACGACTCTCTCAGCGGGATCAGCAAAATGCTCGAAACATCCCTTATGCACATTGACGATGACGGTGACATGCACCCGACGACTCCAGCCGCCGCGGTTCTGGCAGCAGCCACGTACCTGCAGGCGAACAAGCCAGGAGAGAATGACCCCCGCGCGGAACAATATCAACAAGTCCAGAAGGGGCTGGGCATGGCAGCTGCAAGACTTATGGCTCAAAGCCGCAAACACGCGATAACGCAAGAGACTGAGAAAAACCCTCAGAAGGATAAAGAAATACCCCACAGACGCGGGAGCACCTCACCTAGAAGAAAGGAATCACCTCGTCGCGCCCGAGGAAAGGAAGCCCAGCGTCGCAGTGACAGCCCGAGCAGCAGCGATGACAGCCTGAGAGATCGCGACCGCAGTCCGCGGCATCACAGCAGTCGCTCGTGACACCGCAGCAAGGAGCCACGGAAGGAGGACGATCGCGACCGGCCCGAACACAACGCGCGATCTGACATCGCTCAGAACAAGGTCGACAGAGGCCGAGCGATTAGGAACCGTGCACGGTCCCTATCCACCTCTTCCGATGAGGAGGCCTGTGATGCATTGTGTTTCACTCGAGATATCCGCGAGGCACCGATGCCCAGAAGATTCAAGCTTACCATGGAGGTCCCAAAATACGACGGCTCGCTCGAGCCCAAGTCCTGGCTATCAGATTACCTCACGGCAGTAAAATGCCAACGTGGGAACAAGACAGCGGCTATGCAGTACCTCAGCCTACATCTCGTAGGCGCTGCGCGCAGCTGGCTCGAAGGAAGACCGAGGTCATGCTACGGATCATGGGACTATCTAACGTATGATTTCCGCAAAAGCTTCCAAGCAACTTACAAACGACCCGCATCTATCGAGGAGTTGCGGGCTTGTAAGAAGAAGAGCGGCGAGTCTACTCGCGCATACATTCAGCGGTGGACTACGCTCAAAAATACAACGGGAAACATATCGGAGGAGGTTGCAGTCGAAGCTTTCACCAAAGGAGCCCGACCGGCCGCTTTCAGAGAAGAGTTGGGGCGAGCTGCACCCAAAACCATCGGGGAGCTTATGGCCATAGCCGACAGATGGGCCAATGGCGAAGACTCCGTGCGCAACGAGAAGGCATCTTTACCAGCACCTGAGGATGACCGCCATGGTCGAAAGAAAAAGAGAAAGCACTATGATCATGACGATCGAGAAGAATTGGTTGCAGCAGAGTTCACGAGAAATCGTGACGGCGGACCTCGTGGAAATCGCGACTCGAAGCCAAAGCCTAAGGATAAAACTCCCAATGAGGACCTGGACGGTTACTGCACGCTACATCTATTTACAGATAAGCGCTAAGAAATACAAAGGCAACCCACCTCCTCAAGGATTGCCGAAAGTTTCTCGACATCCACGAGGCCTTCTCGAAGAAAAATAGAGCTGGAGTCAATCAGACCTATCCATAGCTCCCAGGAGGAGGACATCAGGGATTCGACCCGCCACAACCCCTACCTCCACCAGGACATCCAAACACGGTGTTGGCCGCGCTACCAGCGCCACCCGCCGCAAATCAAGGAGGCAATGGATACCCGAACCCAGAAGAACTTCTCGGGATGATACAAAAAGTCTGCCCCTCCTGCAAAGCCCAGAAAACAAACACACGCCAAGTGGTCATGGCGGTACAAGCTCCACCGTCCACACCCGAATACTTGAAGATGGCAGATCAGTCGATCACTTTCTCCAAAGATGACTGTCCGCCTCGGGTATATCGACCAGGACACGCCGCGCTCGTCATCCAAGCGCAAATAGGCAATTATGAACTTGCGCGGGTGTTCATGGACAGCGGCAGTGGGATAAACATCATTTACGCGGAGACACTCCGTAAAATGAACAAGAACTTGGATGGATTAGCAGAGTCAGAAACATCCTTCCACGGGATAGTACCAGGAAAAGCAGTCCGACCACTCGGAACAATCAACTTGGAAGTGGTGCTCGGAAACCCAAGAAACTACAGGCGAGAACTCCTCGACTTCGAAGTAGTCGACTGGCCTTCACAGTACCACGCCATTCTCGGCCGAACAGTGTTCGCAAGATTCATGGCAGTACCTCACTACGCCTACCTGAAGCTCAAACTTCCTCGGGAATACGGCACCATCACCATAGATGACGACTTCAAAAAATCTGATAAGTGCGACATCGAGTTCAACGAGATCGCGAAATCTTTCGGCATGCAGGAGGAACTGGAAGAATTGGCCAAAACCACGGACCACCCTGTAATGCCTATCACCAAAAAGAATGCTCCAGAAGTCGAGTTCAATGCAAACAAAGACACTCGAAAGCACCAAGTGCACCCGACAGAGCCCGCGAAGACGGCGATGGTGTCCACCACCCTCTCGCCGCATAGGAAGGCGCGCTCGTCGTACTCCTCCGTGAGCACTGGGAAATTTTCGCCTGGCAACCTTCAGATATGCCAGGGATACCCAGGGAGTTCGTCGAGCACTCACTCGAAGTTTTCAAAGACACCAAACCTATCAAGCAAACAACCCGATGGTTCTCCAAGCCAAAGCAGAAGGCACTTGGAGAAGAAGTGAATCGACTACTTGCCGCAAGATTCATCAGAGAGATAAAAATATCCACCTTGTTAGCAAACCTGGTGCTGGTCCCGAAGAAAAACACTGACATCCTTCGTGTGTGCATCGACTACATGTCGTTGAACAAACACTGCCCCAAGGATAACTTCCCCATGCCACGGATCGACCAGATCGTGGACTCCACCGCAGGATGCTAGCACCTCTCCTTCCTAGATGCCTACTCTGGTTACAATCAGATCACGATGAAGAAGGATGATGAGGAGAAGACAGCGTTCATCACACCTCACGGTATCTACTGCTACACGACAATGCCCTTCGGGCTAAAAAACACAGGCGCAACATATCAGCGATGCATGCAAAAATGCATCGCCAAGCTCATTGGCAAGAACGTACAAGTGTACGTTGACGACATCGTCATCAAGACTCGAGTGGAGGATACGCTCCTCGAGGATATCAGGGAGACATTCGACGCTCTCAACGTGTATAGGATTAAGCTCAACCCAAGAAAATACGTATTCGGCGTCCCTGCAGGACAACTTCTCGGGTATTTGGTATCTGCTCGAGAAATCGAAGCTAATCCGGAGAAAATTCGAGCGATCTTGGCAATGAAGGAGCCAAGCAATCTTCGCGGCGTGGAGCAGCTCGCAGGGCGATTAGCCGCCCTGAGCAGATTCATCGCAAGGTTAGGCGAGTAAGCATTGCCCTTCTACAAGTTGTTGAAGAATACAGATAAGTTCGCATGGACACCCGAAGCAAAAAAAGGCGTTCATCGATCTGAAGCAAGTACTGCAGAGCAAGCGCGTCTTGGCAACGCCGCAAGAGAAGGAACCCTTATACCTCTACCTAGCCGCAACAAACCAAGTCGTCAGCACGATCATCGTAGTCGAGCGGCTAGAGGAGGGAAAGGCATACAGAGTCCAGAGGCCAATATATTATATTAGCAAGGTGCTATCGCCAGAAACTCACGTATGGCGTGGTGCTCACAGCTCGAAAACTCAAGCACTACTTCCAGGAATATACCGTCACAGTGCTAAACGACGCATCACTCGGTACTATCATGAACAATCTCATGGCATCCAGAAGAACTGCAAAGTGGAGCATCGAGCTAGGCGCCTGGGACATAATATACGCAGGACGCAACTCTGTAAAGTCCCAGGTAGTCGTGGAATTCCTAAGCGAGTGGACGGAACTACAAACACCAAGACCGCCAGAATACACGAGCAACTAGATCATGTATTTTGACGGGTCGAATAGAAACGAAGGAGCCGGAGCCGAGGTCGTCCTCATATCTCCCAGAGGAGATAAGATGCAGTACGTCCTGAGGTTGGACTTCCCACCCGATGATCCAGCATCCAACAACGACGCAGAATATGAAGCACTCCTCCACGGAATGAAAATGGAAATCGCCTGCGGAGCCACCGGATTGATGATATATGGAGACTCAAACCTCATCGTGCAGCAGACAATGAAGGAGTGCGATGCTATCGCGGATAACATGTCGCCTATCGTGACATATATAATCTGCTCGAAGGAAGTTTCAAAGGGTGCGAACTGAAGCACATTGCGCGATCGGGCAATGAGGAAGCAGATAAGCTAGGGGGGGTCCACAAATACATCCATACCGCCAGGAATCTACTTCGAAAGACTGATCAAGCGTTCAGTCAAGGTCAAAAAGCCAGCGGGAACACCCGCAGCACTAGAGACGGACGTCGGCCCGCAAATTGCAATCATCGAGCTCATCCAAAACATTTCAAGACAAGTTTTTCTGGTCGAGCCAGCCTGGGCGCAGAAATACCCCGACTACATGTCCAACAAACAGCTCCCAGCAGACATTTGCAAGGCCCGACAAATAGTACGCGCAGCAAATCCTTTCGGGTGCTCAACGGAGAGCTATACAAACAGAGCATATCAGGAATATTGCAAAGATGCATAGCACCGGAATACGGCAAGGAGCTGCTACAAGACATACACCAAGGAGATTGTGGACACCATGCCAGTTGGAAGGCAATCGTAGGCAAGACTTTCAGGGCAGGATTCTACTAGCTGGCGGCTAGAGACGCAAAATACCTAGTGGACAGATGCAATGCTTGCCAGATGTTCGCGTCCAAGCCACACGCCCCTGCCACAGAACTCCACATGATCCCCGTCGCCAGGCCCTTTGGTCAATGGGGACTAGACATGGTAGGACCCCTGCGCAAATCGACGCCTAGAGGATACACCCACCTTCTTGTGGCAGTCGACAAGTTCACAAAGTGGATAGAGGCCATGCCAGTCACCTCCGCACACGCTGAGTGCGCCGTGAGACTCCTCGATTCCATCGTGTGCATATTTGGCATACCACACAATATCATCACGGATAACGGAAGCAACTTCACGGCCAAGTAAACACAGGATTTCTGCGAGAAGAAAGGAATCACCCTCAGCTTCGCCTTGGTGGCTCACCCGCAAACCAATGGCCAAGTCGAACGGTCCAACGGATTAGTTTGCGCTGGACGGAAGAAACGGCTACTCGATCGACTGCACCCAGTGGCAGGGCACTAGGCCGAAGAACTACCGTCAGTACTGTGGAGCCTACGCACAACTCCAAATAGGTCAACAAACTACACGCCATTTTTCATGGTATACGGAGCTGAAGTTGTCCTACCCGAAGATATCAAATTCAGTGACCCACAAGTCGTCGCATACAGCGAAGAAACCTCAAACAGGGCACTCGCAGAAGACGTGGACGCACTGGATGAGATACGAGACATCGCACTCGCAAGATCCGCGGTATACCAATAATCACTGCGCAACTATCATAGTCGCCATATACGCCACAAATCTTTCGTGGTAGGAGAGTTGGTCCTGCGGCTCAAGCAGAAGGAAGGACACAAGCTCGAGCCACCATGGTAAGGACCCTTCATAATACACGACGTTATCCCAGGAGGCGCTTACCGATTGAAGAACCCGAAGACCGGTGGCATTTACTCCAACCCGTGGAATGTTGCGCATCTCCGCAAATTCTACCCCTAGGATTATTCTACTTGCAAGAAATAAGGCTGTACCAGCCACTCTGTAGCTCGATCAAATACATGGCTTCTCAGCCATATCAATAAACACATGGTTCCTCAACCATACCTATTCGCATTTTCCACCTTACATGCTAAAAACAACAGGTATACACCACAAACACACGGGGGCTACGCCTAACTAGCATAAATTCAATTTTTTAAAACACAAGGTACAACAAGGTCCACCCCTTATAAACACCTTAAAACATATCGAGTGAACTATACAGGGTCACAAGTCTTATGCCTTCAAACACATTACAACAAAATACATGATATTTACATCGTACAACTACATCTGACGTCGAGCAGTCGTTTCCGCCAGCATTTGATCAATCTCCTCGGAAGTGAGTCGAATAATCTGCTATGCCATAGGACGAACGACCGCATAATAAGGAAAAAATCAATTGGAGAGTCAGGAAGCCTCGCCACCGAATTAAAGTTGATCTCAGGATGCCACACCCGAACGAAGGCGAGAGCTACTTGAGATCCACGGATAAGTTGCTGGCGAACACACTCCCGAACCTGTCCTACTCGACAAAATCCTTAGCAAACCGCTCAACCCTTCTGGAACGGTACCCAATAGATAAAACGTCTGGTGCACACAAGACAGAGCCTCACGGAAGGACTCAACAAGTATCTTCGCCTGGCTCGCCCGATACTTCAAGGTGGCCAAAACAAAGCCTCGGCTGCGATCAGACCTTATTCGCATGCGGCTTCGAGCTACCCGCCTCATAGGCAATGTGGTTGTCCACCCAGTGGGTTTCACAAGGTCCGTCGGGCTCAACAACTGCAAATTCAGCGAACAAGTCAAAACAGACAAGGAAGCAAGCAGCAAAGTACTCGGGGGACTCGCAAGCTTACAAAGCATGTTCTTCGCAACGGCGGCCAGCTCCTCCATCACAAACTGTTCGCGCACAGCCGCTGCTTCGACTTTGCAACATCAGCCACGCCCCGCAGAGCTTTCAGTTTGTGCTCGCCATCCGCAACATGGTCACGGATGGACGCAAACGTACTGGCAGCAGAAACAAGGGAGTTAACGTGTGAAGCAGTCCCACTCCAAGACTCTACGCTGGGATCCACTACCTGGACAGAAAAAAAAATGAAAGTTCAGAAAAATCACAAGACCCAACTCGAGAACATACCACCAATTTCCTTGGGTGCTCGGGGGCTACTCCCATCGGGAGCATACAACAGTAAGACGCAACAATCATCCACTGAAGATTTCAGGAAACACTTCGATTACGCAACATAAATACGGGAATACATCCCAAGGTTCATTACATCGACAAGCAAAAGAAAATATAAACTATCCTAAGGGGCCGCAGAAGTGGTTCCACTCGCGGAAGGCTGCCCCTCGCGACTAGCACGAGCAAGCACTTCAGAGAGCTTCTTTGCGAGGACATCAACATGATCGCCAAAGGGACAAAGCGCTACCTTTTTGCCAAAGGCGTCGTAGTAGATGCTCAAATACACCATCTACAGGTCATCCGAGACTCCGTGCGCCAACTCAAATTGGATAGCCATCTTGGCCCCGCACTCAGACTGAGCGACTTAGTACTCCTGTAGAAGATTTTCATCATCCAGGAACACCTTCAGGAGGCCGCCCAGCGTAGGCGGAATCACCACGTCCACCAGTAAGCGCTCGTGGAACTGCGTCAACACTCGGGTGGCGTCACCGACAAGGGAGCAGATTCTACTCGCGTGTTCCTGGAGCTGAGTGCAAGAGTCCGTGTGGGCATCCAGTCGCTGACTCCCAGGCAGCTCCAGTCCAACCCCAAGGGCATCTACAGCAAAGACAACAAAAATTTCCGAGACAACAAAATAAAGTTTGAATTGCAGCAGAAGGATGAGGAAACATAGCTTACCCGCAAACTTCTGAGCCAGGGGATGGATGAGGCCGACAAGATCGTTGTCATGCTTGGCACCCGCCTCCTCCAGCTGCTTCACCACTTCTTGAGCCTTCGAGAAGCTCCCCTCAAGATCGGCCGAATGTTTGCAAGTGGATTCCAACTCCTTTCGGGAGGATTCCAGCTCCGCCTCAAGGGTTTGCACCCGAGCGACAGCTGCAGCTTTCTCGGACTTCAGGCGGGTAACTTCATCTACAGAGTCATGAATAAAGTTAAAAGCAACTTTCGTGATCAACAGAATCAGTAAAACGGGTGGGTTAACTTACCTAGAAGGGAGCGGCCGTCCTCGACGAGCCGGTCACGATCCATCCGAAGGGAAACGCATTCAGCTTCAGCCGAAAGCACTCGACGACCAATAGCAGCAAGGGAGTCAAGGAGAGTCTGTGAAAGCCCAAGATAGAAAAATCAATTTAAAGACAAAGTTACTTGAGCCTATACACGACTGTACACAGTCGAGTATAGCCTCGGGGGCTACTCCCAACGGGAGCACTACCGTGCACCCGATAGAATTCACCAAAATCAAACAGGAGCAAAATTCGACTTGAACTCGTAGCTACCTGTAGGCAGTCAACTATGGCCTCGGGGGCTAATCCCATCGGGAGCGCCGTCGTGCACCCGATAAAAACTTTGAACGAGCAAAGCAAAGAAGTGATAGGACAGATAAACTTACTTGGCTCTGGGCAGTTGACAGAGGATCTGCTCGAAACCTTCTTATTTGCAAAAACTCCACCCGCAAAGCCAGGCAGCCCGTACTCAGGAGTTGCGGCTGCCCGAACGGGACTTGGAGATCTCCGGGCGACCTCTGCGGCTGGAACTTCAGCCGCGGATGCTTCTTTATTCTTTACAGAGGGAATCGAAGAAGCATACCGGTACTGATGGTCGTGAGGTTGTTGTTAAGAAGAAATTTGGATGAAGACCCAAAATAGAAAGAAGATTCGCGATTGAAGAAGGGAGTGCAAGGAAAACTTACTCATCCTCGTCATCATCATCCAGAACGTCCACATTCCAGGCGGTGGGAACCTTCGGCCTGCGGCCCAACGGAGGAAGCACGTTAAGGAGAGGCACCTGAAGAGGCTCGGACACCTTGGTGGACCCATTACCCAAGGAGCTATCCTTGGAAGTGGCTTCGTCGTCCTCGTGCCTGCGGCGCTTGCGATGATGAAGTTGGTCTCTACCCGACTCCTCCTCGTCGTCCATGCAGTCGTGCTTGGAGCTCAAATCAGCGTCTGCAACGCTGGTTTATAGAGGAGCCTCGACGTTACTCGCCAGAAGATCCAAGGCTTCTTCGGCGGAAACAGGCGGGTAGCACGTCGTTACCGTCAAGCTCTATGGAAGAAGAAAACGAGGGAAGATTTTTAATCGAAGACAAACCGAACTAAAAGGAAACAAGAGAAGAACACGAAGAAATTCACCTCAGCAGGGGGAGGTTTTGAAGCCTCGAACGGCTCAAGAGAACAGGACGAATAGGTGTCCTTTCTTCATCTTGGTGATTTGCCGCGATCTTTTTCTCGAATTCAGCATTCGAGAGAATATCTTTACAGGCGCGGCTCGGGTCCTGGGTGCCCTGGTACACCCACATTATGGAGGTCTCTCCTGAAGAGGCTGGATCCTCCATCGAAGAAACACACTCGCCAAATATATTCCATTCAACGGAACTCCTAGCGCCTTGTCGCGGAAAGTCGCCACCATCGTGAGTAGGGGGAGACAATCTTACTGTCTTCAGCGGTGAGCTTGTGCGCCCAGGATTTCCTCCGCTTCAGGATTGCGAATGGATGGAACTTAGAAGCTCCACCTGCGCTATTGTCGACGACGTAGAACCACTTCTTCCGCCATCCTTGTGCCGAGTCGACGAAATACATCTCCATGTAGGGGATGTTCGTCCTTGCCTAGATCCTGAAGCCCCCGGTGCGCAGCGGCTCCCCCGCCTTCTTGCCTGATTGTGATTCCTCCCGGAAAATTCGCACCTTGAACAAGGCTTTTTAGAGGCCCCAATGCGGGCGGATGCCCAGAAAGCACTCGAAAAGCACGATATGTGCTGAATCGCGTTTGGAGGCAAGTCATGGAGCTGTATGCCATAGACATACAACAACCCGAAGAGAAAAGGATGGAGGGGAAGAGAGAGACCGCGCGAGACATGCTCCACAAAGAGCACGCGCTCATTCGCATGAGGATTGTGTACCTCTTCCTTCTTGGACAAGCGCACGCGCTTGTCAGCGTCAGGCGGAAGCAGTTCTTCCCGTTGCATGTCGGTTATGCTCTTTCTGGTGGTGTTGGCGGCGCGCCAGTCGCCCGTTTTCACGGCAGGCGGCGCGGAAGCATATCTAGCTTCCTTCGAAGACGATGCGGCGGCGCTGCGTTTCCTTCCTCCAGCCATTGGATCTCTCTGGTTTTTGCAGAACAGGAGATGTGCGCGAGGAGGAAGAAGAAGAGCAAATGGCCGGGAGATTTATCCATCTCCTAAGGGCTACTACTTATACACAGACCAGGCCAATCCAGACTGTGGATTTGGCGATGTGTCATCCATCGCGGCCTCCACGCGTGAAGTGGAAACGAGGCGGCGATGAACAGTTACCTCTGCCACGATCTTTACAAAAGAACGTGGGCATTTACAGCGCGTGGCTCGCGGAAAAACTGGACGCGACCTATCGTTTCCGGTCAAAAAGCTGACAAGGTGGGCCAGCGTGCTCTGCTTCACTCCGTCACGTACCATCGGAAGGAGTCGGAAAGGATGGGTGTGCAGTGACATCACTGCACACCTCATCAAAACGCGAAAACTCTTTCGCATAAGCTCCCTGACAAGAAATATCTTTCGTATAGGCACATCAATACGCGAAAACTCTTTCGCATAAGCTCCCTGACACGAAATATCTTTCGTATGGGCACATAAAAACGCGAGAACCCTTTCGCATAAGCTCCTAGACACGAAATTTCTTTCGTATGGACATATCAAGACGCGAAATCCCTTTCGCATAAGTTCCCTAACACGAAATTTCTTTCGTATGGGCATAGCAAGGCGCGAAAATCTCTTTCGCATAACCCCCAAACACGAAAACTCTTTCGTATGGGCAAGTCAAAGAAAAAACTATGGCCAACATAAAAATCACTGTTGCATCAATACAACAGAAGGCCCCTCCAATCGAAGATTCTCGAAGAGATGATCAAAAGCAAAATCGCGAGTATGCAGCTCCTGCTACTCTATCACGTCTTTATCCTGGATCGTTCAGCCGACTAGGCACATCTGGATGATGTATTCCTTCGAATACGAAGGTAAGCCCCAAAGATCTCTCTTATGGGCCTCGAATCGCACTCAAGCTGCGTCCTTCGATAAAATTCTGTGTGAACAACACGAGGAAAAATCCTAGCGGACGCGTCGGGTACCCCGATAGGTTAAGTTCGACTCGGTAAGACCTCCATGGTCCAGTCGCAATGATCACCTCGCCGGATTCGAGTCGGAGGTCTCGAGTCTGTGTAGGCCAGAATTGTTTTTGCCCTAGATGCAATTAATTGGCGCTGAGTTTTCAGGAGAGCCAAGTAGCTGAGCCACATCCTTCTGTGAAAACAGCTAGAACACGGGAACATTTATTGCTCGATAGTCGAGTATAAAAAGCGCATCGCACACAGGGTATGCACCCTCCAAAATCAAGTGACTGAAACTATCAATCGAAAGAAATCAAGATGAACTTTGAGTGTCTACCCGGCAGATTCTCAATCAAGTAAACACTCGGGGGCTACTGAGGAGGGAACGAATCCTGGACCTATCGGGTGAGGCATCCCGGTCCAAGGCCCAAGACCTAAGCCCAAAGACAGATGCCATCTATAGCTCTAGAAGTCCCAATCGAACCCCACCGGCAAAGTCTTGCGGGTCAAGGAAGGAAACTTGTAACCGTCCTTAGGCTAGGGTTTGTAACCCCCCCCCCCCCGGTATGGTATGAGACCTGGCCACCTATATAAGGCCAGGAGAACCACCGGGAGGAGGACCAAGCAATAACGCACCACCAAAGCCTTGAGATTGAGACCATACTCTCAACTCGAGCACCCCCATTGTAACCGATCTATTGATAATACAGATCGAAAGAAGCAGGAAAAGGGTTGTACCTCGACAAGGGCCCCGAACCTGGGTAAATCGTGCCCCTGTTAGCCGATGATTGTCAACAGCGCCTACACGTTCTCCTAATCAAAACCCTATCGGTTCACCCGATGGACTTGTTGAGATGCATATTCGACAAAGAGGCAGTAGAAAGTCATGCTCTGGCCCATCATGGCATTGAGACACCTCCACAAATCAATCATGCCCCCTGCGTGATGCCCCATGAACCCAGCCACTTGGGTGTGGTGGATGAGGACAAGTGGTTTTGTGACAACAACTTGAGAATTTCCATGCCTTATTGAGGGGTGGTGAAAAGCTACCTCCCTC
>JAPCYS010000963.1:0-45176 GCA_028641055.1 Alopecurus myosuroides
GGACACGCCGGAAATGTGAAACCACTCCTACATTGGTCTCCCGTACTATCTACACATCCCATTTGGTCAATCTGTTGGAGATTCGTACTGATTTTTTTTCTTCAAAACAACTCTTCCACCTCACAGTGTATATTTGCACAACGCACCTTATATTTTTTTTGCTTTTAGCAAGCACATGTTCCTTGTTATTTTTATGACTTTATTTTTTTCCAGTAATTTTCCACAAATAATTCCAACCAAACTATAACTTCAAAGTTTTCACATAATATTCTTTCCAAAAATATTAAACTATATTAACTATATATTTGTTATCTCTAAATAATAATCAACCAAAATTTATTAAAGTTTCATATAAAAAATTTCACAGAAATATTCAACAAGTTTAACCGTGTTGAAATTTTTCACATAATTTTTTATCCATGAATATTAAACTATATTGCATATAACTATATTCTCGGAAGAATAATCAATAAAATTCATATAAGTTTTATATACAAATTTACGGAAGTTCATTTAGTAGCAAGCTCCACAAATTCATACATAGAAGTACGTAGATTCGTAAGCAGTACTACTTTTTTGAAAATCAAAAAAGTTTATAGATATAACAAGAATCCCACAAATATTCATAGTTGTAAAGAACAAAAATTTTCACAGGAGATATATAGATTCACAGGAGATTTACACATTATCAAATAACATTTTCTTTCGAAAGATCCACAGTAGCAAGAACAATTTCTTGCAGAATTTTTCTACTGGGACCCCGACTAATCATTCAAGATTCACAAGAGATTCATACAAGATTGCAAGAAAAATGGTAGATTCATACAAAGAATATGGAAGAAAAAATCCTGAAACTTTTCTCTAAAGTCCTCCACATCGGGTGCCTCTTGAATCCCTGCTTCTATTTGTATGTGACTACACCAAGAAACGATGGATCAGCGGCCGGATTTGCCGGGAAAGAAGATGGCTCGATTCCTAGACTTGCTAGGAAGAAGACCGGGGAGCAGTGGCTGACCACAACCCTACAACCGCTCTGCTCCGTGCTCCTGCCGACGGAGGATGCCGGCAACGCGAGGAAGCGATGGGGATGGCCGCGCTCACCTAGATTTTTCGAAATGGCGGCGGACGGATGGAGACCACGGGAGCGGCTTGAGGGAAGGGGACGAGTGGGCGTTGTGGTGTTTTGAATGGAGCCGGTGAGAAATGTGGTAGGGAGTCTTGATGGAGTTTGGGGCGACCGCAGTCTGGTTGTCTTCATTTAGGATGAATTTTTTACGTGCTATTGGTAAGTGGTATGACGGCGTTCTCCTGGTTAATTACTTCTGTTGTGCTCTCTATATACAATCCAATGGTTGGATGAATATGCATAGCTATCACCCATGATAGCTCACTATATATTTCCTATATATATATATATATATATATATATATATACGTGTATTTTCTCATTTTGTTTGTAGCATCACGTAAATAAAAGGTTTATGTCATGTATATACATTCTTACGTTCTACTCGACATAAGGAATATGGCAAAATTTACATGACGTAAAAATCATGCACGGTTCAAAAGATACAGGGTGGGTGTAGAATAACTATTCTGCACCATGGGTGCCAAATAGCGCGGATATATATATATATGGGTGTACATACTCTCGTAGTGAATATACCTCACATACGAGTATATTATACCTCTTTATTATTATTTTATATATCTAGTTAATTATTCTAAGATACTTTAATACATTTTTTAACAAAAAAATATCACCAACACAGTTGTTTCAATATACTTTTTTCTACATAAAAGCAGTATAGGTGCAAATAAAATAAAATATGGAGACTAAATTTTCTTTTTCAGATAACTAAATTTTAGGTATCTAGTATTGAATAATGAAGTATATTAAAAATGATAAAGAGGTATATTTGGTTTTTCTATGTGGTATATTGAACATGGGGAGTACGTACACCTAGGTGTACAGAACCATTTTCCTATTATATATACTCCTGGGTGTACATACTATCATATTGAATATATCTCACCTACGAGTATATTATCTCTCTTTATTATCTTTTTTATACCTAGTTAATTATTCTAGTATATCTCAATACAATTTTTGACAAAAAAATATCACCAACATACTCAGTTTTTTCAATATACCTTTTTTATGTATATAAAAGCAGTATATGTTCAAATAAAATAAAAATATGGGGACTGAAATATTTTTTTCACATAACTCAACTTGGGGTATCTAATATTGATAATGAAGTATATTAAAAATGATAAAGATCTATATTTCATTTTTTATGTGGTATATTGATGCTAGGAGTACCTACACCCGGGTGTACAAAACTGTTTTGGGAATCTTTCTGAAGTTTTTTCTGAAGCGGTGAAATTTTCGTTCGAAGTAGTGAACTTTTTCGTCCGAAGAAGTGAACTTTTTCTTTGTTGAGAACTGAACTTTTTCATCGCCCAAAGCAGTGAACTTTTTTCGTCCGAGACAGAGAACTTTTTTCAGCTGAGAAAGTGAACTTTTTCGTTCGAAGCAGCGAACTTTTTCGTTGCTGAGAACTGAATTTTTTCGTCCAAAAAGCAGTGAACTTTTTTGTTTGCGGATCACATATTGTGGCGGACTTTTTTGTTTGCGGATCTGAAGGGGAACGTAGCATAGAAAACAAAAATTTTCCTACGCGAGAGACACCCGAAAGGCCAAGATCTAATCTAGGAGATGAAGTGCAACGGGCAACGAGAGGGTTAAGGAGAACACATACCCTCGAAGACTCAAAGTGGTACGAGATCAAATCTCGTTGTTGGCGTAGTCGTACTCACACCGATCCCGATGGCGAGAAGATGAGCACCGCAATCCGGCGGTGCATCCGTGATTGGTCACACGTACGGTTTATGAAGACCTCCGTTCCCTCGTTCCAGCGGGGCGCGGAAGTAGAGGATCCCTCGGAACTCCAGCAGCACGACGACGTGGTGGTGGTGAAGAATCCCACGGTCAGGGCTTCGCCAAGCCGGAGACCATGAAATGGAGCAGCGGGTGGAGGGAAAGGGAAGTGGCCAAGTGTGTGAAGGAGGGAGAGCTCTCACCCTCCTTTTATTTTATAGGAGAGGGGGGAGGCAGCCCAAGGGGGGTGCGGCCAGCCCCATGGTGTGCCCCCACTTCTTCCCTCATGATGTGAGTGGACACTCCACTCACACCCACTCATTTTCCTTTAAACCCCACTTAGAAAATCCAAGAGTTTTTCTTTAATAAATCAATAAAACATTTTTATTTCGTTATTTCAGCATTTGTTAATTCTATTAACAAACATTTGCATAAAGCACCTCGAATCATTTGTTAATTCTATTAACAACCATTCGACGAAAAACCCCTTGAACTATTTCAATTTTCCCCGAAACAATTTCGGTGCTGCCCAAAATATTCTTCGATATTCCGTATCCTCTCAAACGCGTCATCGAACCTTAAGTGTGTCACCCTACGGTTCGCGAATAAGATAGACATGATCGAGACTCCTCTCCGATCAATAATCAACAGCGGGATCTGGAGATCCGTGATGACTCCTATATATTCAACGATGACTCTCGTGATCGTGTAAACCAACAACGTCGTGAACTATTCCCTTTGTCTCGCGATATTTTACTTGTCCGAGATTCGATCATTGGTATCAACCATACCTTGTTCAATCTCGTTACCGACAAGTACTCTTTTCTCGTTCCCGTGATATAACATCCTTGTGATCATATCACGTGCTTGCAAGCGGTTTCGATGTGATATCACCGAGAGGGCCCAGAGTATATCTCTCCGTCATTTGGATGGACAAATCCCACTCTTGATCCATGATCCTCAACTAATACTTTCCGAATACTTAATGACACCTTTATAGTCACCCTGTTACGGTGTGACGTTTGATGCCATCAAAGCACTCTTCCGGTATCAGTGATTGACATGATCTCAAGGTCTAAGGAATAAGTTACTTCGTATGTTTGATATAACAATGTAAACTAAATGACTTGATCGCATTGCTATATTCTCTTTGGGTATATGTTCATCACATCATTCTTCTAATGACATGACCCCGTTATTAATAACATCCAATGTTCATGATCAGGAAACCTTGATCATCTATTAATCAACGAGCTTGTTAAAACAGAGGCTTTACTAGGAACCAATGTTTGTTTATTAAGCACACGTGTATCAACGTTTCCGGTTAATACAATTCTAGCATGAGAAATAAACATTCATCATAAACAAGGAATAAGATAATTACCATTTTATTATTGCCTCTCGGGCATATTCCCTTCAGTCTCCCACTTGCACTAGAGTCAATAATCTAGTCTGTAAGCACTTAACACATATGGCGTACCAGTGTTATTACCATGCTTCGCATGTGGTAAACATTATCAAAAAGATCTGAACCGTTCAGGTCCTATTGTATTTGCATGTTCTTTGCGTCTACACGCATCACTCATTCTCTAATGAGATGGCTTTGCATATATATGGTCAATCGGTGAAATCTTAATTCCTCGGCTTAAACCATTGTCACTAACATTGTGAAAATGTAGCTTCATAGTTTCAGCATTCTTGGAATTTCACCAAGTTCAATAAAGAACTCCTTGACACAAAATACGCTTATAATCAGTTGTTAACACAACGATATACTTTAGCCTTTGTTGTAGTATCTGTCACAATATTTTAATTTTGAAACTCTTTCAAATCTAGCATGGAACTTTCTTCCATCCTATTTTGCTACCCTTCATCACATATTTTAATTGAGATAAAATTACTTGAATAAATGACAAGACTATTAGTGTAACATATTACAACTAATATTTTGTCATTACTATATAGGAAAACATATCCTTAGCATTTCTAAAATGACACAAGGATCTCTCCCACTATTGTCTAATCATCATATGAATTATCCTACTATAACATTTTATAGCATAGGACTCATCTGGTTGTGTACATAGCATGGAAACATGACTTAGAAATCTCAATTTCAATGATGCTCATCATGTGTCAAAACACATGAATCTTGCTCAATTATTTTCCATGTGACAAGAACTCCTTCTTATCATTTTTATATTGACTTACTTCAATATTTCATCTATGTAATTTGGCTCCAATCATATTAGGCGCTTCAATCCATCTTTTATAGATATCGATGCCCAATATCTTCTAAGCCTTTCATCAATATGAAAATGTTAACCGTGTTAATTTAAAATACATATTTTCCAATCAACCATATGTCATCTATATAAAGTATTGGAAATATGTCATACGCTCCCACTTAATTTCTTGTAACTCTACAAGCATCTTTATCTTTCATGATGGAATCAAACTCTTTTGATAACTTCATTAAGCTAAAGATTTCAACTTCGCTATGCTCACTTCAACCATTGAAGTGTGCATGCCTTTATAGCAACCTTTTGAATTTTACAAAACTCTCAGACTGTGTCAAGTACACATCCTTGATCAAACTTCCTCGAGAGGAGAGTTGGTTTTGTTATTCAACTGCCATATCATAATATGTAACTTTTTGCTAGAACTATCCGCAAAGACTAAAGCATCACTACGGAAGATCGAAATCTTGTAGTAGTCAACTCTTTGAACTTCGTCGAATACAACTTTTCGATAAGTACAACTTTCAAAGGATATAAAATCCATGTCTTTGTCACTATATTGACCCTTTTGCTATCGTTAGGCATCATGCCTATCGAAAGGACTACCAAGTCACATACTTGATATTCATACAAGGATACTATGGCGGATATAATGACTCATAGTCAATTTTACGAAGTCAGGGCACATCATTTGCTTCCTTTATAAGGTCCAGGTCATTTGTTGTCAAAAGAACACTTTAATCTTAAACCACAAGTTGGTCTAAGTATAAAGTTTTAGGACTTTTGTGGTTCAGTACGCAAACTCATCCGAAGTATCTACAACACATGTAGTGTCTTCTACTTTGTCAAAATAGTAAACCCCAGAACAACTTCCAGTGTTGCGCTACTCTTGACATGATAACGAAGATTCTCTAATCTCGTTGAGTTTGTATCGTGCTCCCACTCAGTTGTTTCGCAAGAACTACTTTCTCGAGAAATCAACCCTTTCTGACAAACAACATTTGTCTTTTGGTTTGGTGATAGGAGAAATACCCAATGTTTTATTTTGGATAACCTTATAAACATATATTTATTCTATTTTGGTTGTAAACATTTTACACTTGCTATGCATACCAAAACTTAAGAAAATGACAATTCGGGTCACTACCCAAACCATATCTTATATGTTGTCAATTTCAACGGATCATGATGGTGCTCTTTTCAGTGTAAAAGCGGTTGTCCTTAATGTATAAACTACAAAATTATAATGGCAATTTTATTAATCTTACCATGTCAAACAAGGTTTGATTTTGTCTTTTGAATACTCCAATCTAATGTGGGGTATTCGAGAAGTATAAGTTGTAGAACAATTCTGCAACTTCTCAGATGTTTTGCTAAACTTGTAACTAAAACTTTATCCTTTATGATCCAATCATAAATATTTGATTATCTTGTTACATTGATTTTAAATTCATATTAACAACCTTTTGAACCAATTCAAAATGTCAAACTCTGTTCCCTTTAAATAGATATACTCACATATCTACTCAAGTCATCGATAGAATTTTATGAAGGAAAAATTAATCCACCATACATGACCACACATAATGGACTATATACATCAATATGTATAATCTCCACTAAATTAGTCGTCCATTCTACTTTGGCCTATGAACGGAATTCTAGTCATCTTTTGGAAGAGGTCTCACAAGCGTCAATTTATTCAAAACAAAATGACTCCGGAAGTCCATAAATATGGAGTTCCTTCATGTTTTCCTTTCCGATATAAACTAAAATGGTGGTGTCACAATTTAAGTGAAAATCTTTTACGTCTTGCAACATTTAGCATTCAGTCTTATAGATGTTTACTTTACCAACATGATTTATATTAACATATCCATCAATTATGGAATATGGTCATCGTTTGAACAATCTCATTTGTTCTCACAAAAGACTAGAACAAAATAACAACTTATTAAGTTCTTAAAATAAATCTTGAATGTTTGATTCGATACGACAATAAACACAATAACACTTTATTTATGTTCTTGTCATAATCCATTCCACATCTATTACTAGTTCCTTTTAGGCCCTTGTATTTCTTGCATTGCGTTGCTTTGTATGACAACTCATACCAACCAATGTGGTATCAAAATACCCAAAAATACTTTGTTAACTAGTAATACATCTATAACTTGTATATCAAGCATATACTCCCGAGCTGGACTTTTCCAGTTATCTTCTTTTTCTGCCATATATCCTTTTGTAATTCTATTTTCAATATTCCCTTTCCTTTATAGAAGAATAATTCAACATCAAACAATGCTAGTCTTACTAGCTCATTTTCTTTGGCGTGTTAGTCATATACTATCACTCATTGAGTCATACTTTGAGTTTGATTGTTCTACTAATATCACCATATTAATAGCATTCTTCTAGATTCCACTATTAGCAATTTCCAAGTAAGGTAAACTACTTTACCCATACTTCTAATCCATCCCCTCATAACAATTTTATGATTAAGCTACTATAGCTCGTAGGAAGGGATTTAGAGGATAATTTTTAGCGCCCAACTTCTTGGAATATTCAAACGCCTAGCGTCTTCAATCATTGCATATATTCAAATAATATAAGCATACATTGTCACGCTAAATTATACTCAGCCATGTTGCCACAAATAAGTTTCTATATATCAATATATCTTTCACTTGATTGTTTCTGAAAACAATTCTTTTCGGTTCCTAAATCACTTTGATCAACAAAACATTCTTTTGAAGATAAAGAAATACGGAAGCAACCATGACTCTGGATTCTAAGTAGGAATTATTTGCTCTCTAGATTAATCAATCATTAACCACATGGAGCTAGGTAGGAAATACAAAAAATCTACAATAGGACTCAATTTTAAATTTCACTAATACGGTACCAATCTTAAATGGTATTTACCAGATCATAACAGTTATATCTCAATTAACAATCTAAGTGTAAGGTAATTATAGATGCCAATGAATACTACAATTTGTGCAAATTCACTTTGATTAGTTGTTCATGATAAATAAGTTCAAGTTAATTCAAAATTTAACCATGAACTCCCACTCAAAAACAACATCCCTCTTAGTCGTCTTTAGTGATTACACGAACCAAATTCACTACACCAAAACCGATCATCACGTGAGATGATGTAGCTTCAAAGGCGAACATCGACATGTTCATCATATCATCCATATGACTCATGCTTTACCTTTCGGTTACGTGTTCCGAGGCCATGTCTGTACATGCTAGGCTCGCCAAGTAGAACCGTAGTATTGCGTGTGTTTCAAGGCCATGTCTGTACATGCTAGGCTTGAAAACACCCGTTGTATGCGAACGTTGAGTCTATCACACCCGATCATCACGTGGTGTCTCGAAACGACGAACTTTCTTAACGGTGCATACTTTAAGGAAGAACACATTATTATCTTGATATTAAGTGAGAGGGATCACCTTATAATGCTACCAATGTTATCTAAGCAAAACAAGATGCATAAAAAGGATTAACATCACAGACATCACATGAAAGGATAACGTGATATGATATGGTTCTCCTTGCACTTGATCTCCATCATGTGCATTATGGTATGATCTCCATCATTCCACCGGCGTGGTACCAAGTACCATGGCACCCAATCTTGATTGTCCATCAATAAGAAGACAACCATATGGATACCTTCCGGTATATCAATAATTTACAAAATAGATAATCTCATGATCAAATTTGTAATATTGACCATATCACATCACATGCCCAGCAAAAACTAGTTAGACGCTTCTAATTTATTTTTGCATATTTTACGTGGCTTAGGGCTTTCGAGGATAGAACCGTTCATACCTACGAACATCAACCACAACGTTGATAAACATATTTTTAGCAACCCTTCGTAGATTAGATCTTAACTATAGTAGGAGAAACGGACACCCCCTTAGCCACAAGTGAGACAACTCTCGCGTACATAGTACACGTAAACTTACTCTGGGGCAGATTCATCCTACTATGCCACTAAGATCATAAAATACTCAAGGAGGCAATAACATGATCATCAACGCCCACATACACCTATGTGTTCTACCCGTACAAAACATCTACACATAGATCCGGCTCTGATACCACTGAAGGGGTCGTTGCATAGAAAACAAAAAATTTCCTACACGTGAGACACCCGAAAGGCCAAGATCTAATCTAGGAGACGAAGTGCAACGGGCAACAAGAGGGTTAAGGAGAACACATACCCTCGAAGACTCAAAGTGGTACGAGATCAAATCTCGTTGTTGGCGTAGTCGTACTCACACCGATCCCGATAGCGAGAAGATGGGCACCGCAATCCGGCGGTGCATCCGTGATCGGTCACACGTACGGTTGATGACGACCTCCGTTCCCTCGTTCCAGCGGGGCGCGGAAGTAGAGGATCCCTCGGAACTCCAGCAGCACGACGACGTGGTGGTGGTGAAGAATCCCACGGTCAGGGCTTCGCCAAGCCGGAGACCATGAAATGGAGCAGCGGGTGGAGGGAAAGGGAAGTGGCCAAGTGTGTGTGGAGGAGGGAGAGCTCTCACCCTCCTTTTATAGGAGAGGGGGGAGGCAGCCCAAGGGGGGTGCGACCAGCCCCATGGTGTGCCCCCACCTCTTCCCTCATCATGTGAGTGGACACTCCACTCATCTCCACTCACTTTCCCATTATTTCCCACTTGGAAAATCCAAAGGTTTTCTTTTAATAAATAAATAAAACCTTTTTATTTCTTTATTTCAGCATTTGTTAATTCTATTAACAAACATTTGCATAAAGAACCTCGAATCATTTGTTAATTCTATTAACAACCATTCGACGAAAAACCCCTTGAACTATTTCAATTTTACCCGAAACAATTTCGGTGCTGCCCAAAATATTCTTCGATATTCCGTATCCTCTCAAACGCGTCATCGAACCTTAAGTGTGTCACCCTACGGTTCGCAAATAAGATAGACATGATCGAGACTCCTCTCCGATCAATAATCAACAGCGGGATCTGGAGATCCGTGATGACTCCTATATATTCAACGATGACTCTCGTGATCGTGTGAACCAACAACGCCGTGAACTATTCCCTTTGTCTCGCGATATTTTACTTGTCCGAGATTCGATCATTGGTATCAATCATACCTTGTTCAATCTCGTTACCGACAAGTACTCTTTTCTCGTTCCCGTGATATAACATCCTTGTGATCATATCACGTGCTTGCAAGAGGTTTCGATGTGATATCACCGAGAGGGCCGAGAGTATATCTCTCCGTCATTTGGATGGACAAATTCCACTCTTGATCCATGATACTCAACTAATACTTTCCGAATACTTAACAACACCTTTATAGTCACCCTGTTACGGTGTGACGTTTGATGCCATCAAAGCACCCTTCCGGTATCAGTGATTGACATGATCTCATGGTCTAAGGAATAAGTTACTTCGTATGTTTGATATAACAATGTAAACTAAATGACTTGATCGCATTGCTATATTCTCTTTGGGTATATGTTCATCACATCATTCTTCTAATGACATGATCCCGTTATTAACAACATCCAATGTTCATGATCAGGAAACCTTGATCATCTATTAATCAACGAGCTAGTTAAAAGAGAGGCTTTACTAGGAACCATTGTTTGTTTATTAAACACACATATATCAATGTTTCCGGTTAATACAATTTTAGCATGAGAAATAAACATTCATCATAAACAAGGAATAAGATAATAACCATTTTATTATTGCCTCTCGGGCATATTCCCTTCAGAATGGGGGGCGACGGCTGCTTACCCGCCGAAGATTGCGGATTGGGGGACGGCGTCGAATGTCGTGAAGGAGGCGTAGGTGAACCAGCACCAGCACCACCACCACCACCAGCACCTGCACCATCGGAGGGGGGTGGACTTGTTAGCCTTGGCGTCTCGCCTGGAAACACTATGTACTTTTTTTTCCATAGAATGAACTGGCGCTTGACATCTCCAAGTCTTCTCCCCCCTTCGGGTGTAGCTATGTCAATCTCCAGGTCCTCAAACCCTTGAACTATGTCTTCCACCGTGACACGAGCATAGCCATATGGAATGGGGTTGTTGTGATGGAGTGCTCCAGGAGTATAGGGTAAAGCACTGCCTGTAGCTACCTTCATGGAAATGTTCCCCATGGGATAATGCAGATCACATTCTTTCATCTCCTTTACATCATCCACGGGGTAGTGAGGCTCCGGTGCACGACTCTCGGTCATTGGTGCATTAGCACCTGCAGGCGGGGCCTCCGTGGAAGCCACGCTGCTTCTCCGCTGATCCGCTGCATGTTCTTCATGCGGCCCTGCAGCCGCCGCTGTTTTTTCTCAACTATTCCCGCCACGGTCTGCTTCAACTCACTAACTTCCGTTGCAAGCTTCGACAGAAGATCTGCAGCCCGGTCCGTATTTCTCTTACGGCTTCTGTAACAGTACGGGTCACCCTCCTGGGAAAACCCTACTTTCCACGGCAATCTGCCTTTGCCTCGTATATGTCCTCCGTGTTCAGGATTCCCGAGGGCATGGGTCAGATGGTCTCTCTCTCTGTTGAACGTGATCCAGCCCTGTTAGAGAGCACGCCGCCGGCAGCCGTTGGTACCAGCAGCTCCGCCTTGTCGTGGTGGTGCTCGGTGCACAAGGAATCGGGCCGAAGCCCATCGTGGAGCCCGCGCCATCCAACCCTTCCCCGAGCCCGACGACAGCTCCGGCGAGCTATTGCCGCTCCCTCGAGCCCTCTCCGACCTCACCGAGTCGTCCTTTGAGTTCTAGGTGAGCAGGCGCTCCTCGCGGTCGCATTTCCCCTCTCCCTCTCCCCCTAGTTCATGGTCTCGCCGCGGTACCGTCCGGCCGCCGCGTGCGCGCTGTCGCCGCCGCTCTCCGGTGCATCCCAGGAAACGAATCATCCACTAGGTGAATCCCCTCGTCGTAAGCAATCCGTAGGTGGTTTCAATTCGAGAAACGGTGGACTAAAACGTGGATTTTGGAGCTCGCCGGAGCAGTTTCCGGCCGGCGTGACGTCGTGGTGACGCGCGCACGATGTCACCGCCCCCTTGACCCCGCGCGGACGAAGTCAAACTGCGGGTGGGCCGCGGTCTGCGCGCGTGGCAGCCCCCGTGGCATCCTGGCCCGCTGGTCAGTGGCTTTGGGTGGATCTGCCCGCGGTGCAGCAGATCTGGAAATTCCCCAAGTTCCGGTGATACCTTAATTCCTTAGCTTAAACTGATGTTACTAACATTGTGAAAATGTAGCTTCATAGTTTCAGCATTCTCGAAAATTCACCAAGTTCAATAAAGAACTCCTTGAAACAAAATACGCTTATTATCAGTTGTCAACACAACGATATACTTTAGCCTTTGTTGTAGTATCTGTCACAATATTTTAATTTTGAAACTCTTTCAAATCTAGCATAGAACTTTCTTCCATCCTATTGTGCTACCCTTCATCACATATTTTAATTGAGATAAAATTACTTGAATAAATGACAAGACTATTAGTGTAACATATTACAACTAATATTTTGTCATTACTACATAGGAAAACATATCCTTAGCATTTCTAAAATAACACAAGGATCTCTCCCACTGTTGTCTAATCATCATATGACTTATCCTGCTATAACATTTTATAGCATAGCACTCATCTGGTTGTGTACATAGCATGGAAACATGACTTAGAAATCTCAATTTCAATGATGCTCATCATGTGTCAAAACAGTTGAATCTTGATCAATTATTTTCCATGTGACAAGAACTCCTTCTTATCATTTTTATATTGACTTACTTCAATATTTCATCTATGTAATTTGGCTTCAATCATATCAGGCGCTTCAATCCATCTTTTATAGATATCGATGCCCAATATCTTCTAAGCCTTTCATCAATATGAAAATCTTAACCGTGTTAATTTAAAATACATATTTTCCAATCAACCATATGTCATCTACATAAAGTATTGGAAATATGTCATACGCTCCCACTTAATTTCTTGTAACTCTACAAGCATCTTTATCTTTCATGATGGAATCAAACTCTTTTGATAACTTCATTAAGCTAAAGATTTCAACTTCGCTATGCTCACTTCAACCATTGAAGTGTGCATGCCTTTATAGCAACCTTTTGAATTTTACAAAATTCTCAGACTGTGTCAAGTACACATCCTTGATCAAACTTCCTCGAGAGGAGAGTTGGTTTTGTTATTCAACTGCCATATCATAATATGTAACTTTTTGCTAGAACTATCCGCAAAGACTAAAGCATCACTACGGAAGATCGAAATCTTGTAGTAGTCAACTCTTTGAACTTCGTCGAATACAACTTTTCGATAAGTACAACTTTCAAAGGATATAAAATCCATGTCTTTGTCACTATATTGACCCTTTTGCTATCGTTAGGCATCATGCCTATCGAAAGGACTACCAAGTCACATACTTGATATTCATACAAGGATACTATGGCGGATATAATGACTCATAGTCAATTTTACGAAGTCAGGGCACATCATTTGCTTCCTTTATAAGGTCCAGGTCATTTGTTGTCAAAAGAACACTTTAATCTTAAACCACAAGTTGGTCTAAGTATAAAGTTTTAGGACTTTTGTGGTTCAGTACGCAAACTCATCCGAAGTATCTACAACACATGTAGTGTCTTCTACTTTGTCAAAATAGTAAACCCCAGAACAACTTCCAGTGTTGCGCTACTCTTGACATGATAACGAAGATTCTCTAATCTCGTTGAGTTTGTATCGTGCTCCCACTCAGTTGTTTCGCAAGAACTACTTTCTCGAGAAATCAACCCTTTCTGACAAACAACATTTGTCTTTTGGTTTGGTGATAGGAGAAATACCCAATGTTTTATTTAGGATAACCTTATAAACATATATTTATCCTATTTTGGTTGTAAACATTTTACACATGCTATGTATACCAAAACTTATGAAAGTGACAATTCGGGTCACTACCCAAACCATATCTTATATGTTGTCAATTTCAGCGGATCATGATGGTGCTCTTTTCAGTGGAAAAACGGTTGTCACTAATGTATAAACTACAAAATTATAATGGCAATTTTATTAATCTTACCATGTCAAACAAGGTTTGATTTTTGTCTTTTGAATACTCCAATCTAATGTGGGGAATTCGAGAAATATAAGTTGTAGAACAATTCTGCAACTTCTCAGATGTTTTGCTAAACTTGTAACTCAAAACTTTATTCTTTATGATCCAATCATAAATACTTGATTATCTTGTTACATTGATTTTACCTTCATATTAACAACCTTTTGAACCAATTCAAAATTTCAAACTCTGTTCCCTTTAAATAGATATACTCACATATCTACTCAAGTCATCGACAGAATTTTATGAAGGAAAAATTAATCCACCATACATGACTACACATAATGGACTATATACATCAATATGTATAATCTCCACTAAATTAGTCGTCCATTCTACTTTGGCCTATGAACGGAATTTTAGTCATCTTTTGGAAGAGGTCTCACAAGCGTCAATTTATTCAAAATAAAATGACTCCGGAAGTCCATCAATATGGAGTTCCTTCATGTTTTCCTTTCCGATATGAACTAAAATGGTGGTGTCACAATTTAAGTGAAACTCTTCTACGTCTTGCAACGTTTAGCATTCAGTTTTATAGATGTTTACTTTACCAACATGATTTATATTAACATATCCATCAATTATGGAATATGGTCATCGTTTGAACAATCTCATTTGTTCTCACAAAAGACTAGAACAAAATAACAACTTATTAAGTTCTTAAAATAAATCTTGAATGTTTGGTTCGATACGACAATGAATACAATAACACTTTATTTATGTTCTTGTCATAATCGATTCCACATCTATTACTAGTTCCTTTTAGGCCCTTGTATTTCTTGCATTGCGTTGCTTTGTATGACAACTCATACCAACCAATGTGGTATCAAAATACCCAAAAATACTTTGTTAACTAGTAATACATCTATAACTTGTATATCAAGCATATACTCCTGAGCTGGACTTTCCAGTTATCTTTTTTTTCTGCCATATATCCTTTTGTAATTCTATTTTCAATATTCCCTTTCCTTTATAGAAGAATCATTCAACATCAAACAATGCTAGTCTTACTAGCTTATTTTCTTTGGCGTGTTAGTCATATACTATCACCCCTTGAGTCATACTTTGAGTTTGATTGTTCTACTAATATCACCATATTAATAGCATTCTTCTAGATTCCACTCTTAGAAATCTCCAAGTAAGGTAAACGACTTTACCCATACTTTTAATCCATCTCATCATAACAATTTTATGATTAAGCTACTATAGCTCCAAGGAAGATATTTAGAGGATAATTTTTAGCATCCAATTTCTTGGAATATTCAAACACCTAGCGTCTTCAATCATTGCATATATTCAGATAATATAAGCAAATATTGTCACGCTAAATTTGCATATATTCAGATAATATAAGCAAACATTGTCACGCTAAATTATACTCAGTCATGTTGCTACAAATAAGTTTCTAGATATCAATATATCTTTCACTTGATTGTTTCTGAAAACAACTCTTTTCATTTCCAAAATCACTTTGATCAACAAAACATTCTTTTGAAGATAAAGTAATACGAAAGCAACCATGACTCTGGATTCTAAGTAGGAATTATTTGCTCTCTAGATTAATCAATCATTAACCATATGGAGCTAGGTAGGAAATACAAAAAATCTACAATAGGACTCAATTTTAAATTTCACTAATACGGTACCAATCTTAAATGATTTTTACCAGATCATAACAGTTATATCTCAATCAACAATCTAAGTGTAAGGTAGTATTGTGGATGCCAATGACTACTACAAGTTGTGCAAATTCACTTTGATTTGTTGTTCATGATAAATAAGTTCAAGTCAATTCAAAATTAAACCATGAACTCCCACTCAAAAACAACATCCCTCTTAGTCGTTTTTAGTGATTACACGAACCAAATTCACTACACCAAAACCGATCATCACGTGAGATGATGTAGCTTCAAAGGCGAACATCGACATGTTCATCATATCATCCATATGACTCATGCTTTACCTTTCGGTTACGTGTTCCGAGGCCATGTCTGTACATGCTAGGCTCGCCAAGTAGAACCATAGTATTGCGTGTGTTTCAAGGCCATGTCTGTACATGCTAGGCTTGAAAACACCCGTTGTATGCGAACGTTGAGTCTGTCACACCCGATCATCACGTGGTGTCTCGAAACGACGAACTTTCTTAACGGTGCATACTTTAAGGAAGAACACATTATTATCTTGATATTAAGTGAGATGGATCATCTTATAATGCTACCGTCGCTATCTAAGCAAAACAAGATGCATAAAAAGGATTAACATCACAGACATCACATGAAAGGATAACGTGATATGATATGGTCCTTCTTGCACTTGATCTCCATCATGTGCATTATGGTATGATCTCAATCATTCCACCGGCGTGGTACCAAGTACCACGGTACCCCAAACTTGATTGTCCATCAATAAGAAGACAACCATATGGATACCTTCCGGTATATCAATAATTTACAAAATAGATCATCTCATAATCAAATTTGTAATATTAACCATATCACATCACATGCCCAGCAAAAACTAGTTAGACGCTTCTAATTTATTTTTTCATATTTTACGTGGCTTAGGGCTTTCGAGGATAGAACCGTTCATACCTACGAACATCAACCACAACGTTGATAAACATATTTTTAGCAACCCTTCGTAGATTAGATCTTAACTATAGTAGGAGAAACGGACACCCCCTTAGCCACAAGTGAGACAACTCTCGCGTACATAGTACACGTAAACTTAGTCTGGGGCAGCTTCATCCTACTATGCCACTAAGATCATAAAATACTTAAGGAGGCAATAACATGATCATCAACGCCCACATACACCTATGTGTTCTACCCGTACAAAACATCTACGCATAGATCCGGCTCTGATACCACTGAAGGGGAACGTAGCATAGAAAACAAAAAAATTCCTACGCGAGAGACACCCGAAAGGCCAAGATCTAATCTAGGAGATGAAGTGCAACGGGCAACGAGAGGGTTAAGGAGAACATATACCCTCGAAGACTCAAAGTGGTACGAGATCAAATCTCGTTGTTGGCGTAGTCGTACTCACACCGATCCCGATGGCGAGAAGATGAGCACCGCAATCCGGCGGTGCATCCGTGATTGGTCACACGTACGGTTGATGACGACCTCCGTTCCCTCGTTTCAGCGGGGCGTGGAAGTAGAGGATCCCTCGGAACTCCAGCAGCACGACGACGTGGTGGTGGTGAAGAATCCCACGGTCAGGGCTTCGCCAAGCCAGAGACCATGAAATGGAGCAGCGGGTGGAGGGAAAGGGAAGTGGCAAAGTGTGTGAAGGAGGGAGAGCTCTCACCCTCCTTTTATAGGAGAGGGGGGAGGCAGCCCAAGGGGGGTGCGGCCAGCCCCATGGTGTGCCCCCACTTCTTCCCTCATGATGTGAGTGGACACTCCACTCACACCCACTCATTTTCCTTTAAACCCCACTTAGAAAATCCAAGAGTTTTTCTTTAATAAATCAATAAAACATTTTTATTTCTTTATTTCAGCATTTGTTAATTCTATTAACAAACATTTGCATAAAGCACCTCGAATCAATTGTTAATTCTATTAACAACCATTCGACGAAAAACCCCTTGAACTATTTCAATTTTCCCCGAAACAATTTCGGTGCTGCCCAAAATATTCTTCGATATTCCGTATCCTCTCAAACGCGTCATCGAACCTTAAGTGTGTCACCCTACGGTTCGCGAATAAGATAGACATGATCGAGACTCCTCTCCGATCAATAATCAACAGCGGGATCTGGAGATCCGTGATGACTCCTATATATTCAACGATGACTCTCGTGATCGTGTGAACCAACAACGTCGTGAACTATTCCCTTTGTCTCGCGATATTTTACTTGTCCGAGATTCGATCATTGGTATCAACCATACCTTGTTCATCTCGTTACCGACAAGTACTCTTTTCTCGTTCCCGTGATATAACATCCTTGTGATCATATCACGTGCTTGCAAGCGGTTTCGATGTGATATCACCGAGAGGGCCCAGAGTATATCTCTCCGTCATTTGGATGGACAAATCCCACTCTTGATCCATGATCCTCAACTAATACTTTCCGAATACTTAACGACACCTTTATAGTCACCCTGTTACGATGTGACGTTTGATGCCATCAAAGCACTCTTCCGGTATCAGTGATTGACATGATCTCAAGGTCTAAGGAATAAGTTACTTCATATGTTTGATATAACAATGTAAACTAAATGACTTGATCGCATTGTTATATTCTCTTTGGGTATATGTTCATCACATCATTCTTCTAATGACATGACCCCGTTATTAATAACATCCAATGTTCATGATCAGGAAACCTTGATCATCTATTAATCAACGAGCTAGTTAAAAGAGAGGCTTTACTAGGAACCAATGTTTGTTTATTAAGCACACATGTATCAACGTTTCCGGTTAATACAATTCTAGCATGAGAAATAAACATTCATCATAAACAAGGAATAAGATAATAACCATTTTATTATTGCCTCTCGGGCATATTCCCTTCAGGATCATGAACTGTGGCCAACTTTTTTGTTTGCGGATCACGAACTGAATCTCTTAAGTAGGTTCAGACAAACAACATGTCGAAGTCCACCAACGGCGGCCCGGAAGTCCACCTTGGCGGGACTGCCTGCACCCTGGTGGTTGCATCCGGCGACTCCACGACACCCTTCGGCGGCGACCTACACCGCATGCTTCAATCTGATGCCGCCTTGGTAACCTCCCCGAGGAGGGAGCGTGGGCAATGCTCCTTGTCGTGTGCCTGCACTTCATCTCCGCCTCCTGGACCTGACTTTTCAACAGAACCGCACAAAGTAAGATACCAGGGAGCTGGGCGGCAGCGCACTAGGAGCCCCGGTCGAGTGGAACGCAGAGTCCGCGGGCCACGCCATGAAGGATGGAGGGGCGGCCGCGCCAGGAAGAACAGGGGCACATGCCCATGGGAATCCAGGGGAGGGAGGCGTGCGGGGCAGTGTGGGGGCGGCGCACGCTTGCAGGGAACAGGGCGGTGTCCAATTGGAGCAGGGCGGGCCTCCACCGCCGCTAGTTCTAGGGGAAGGCGGGTCCTCGTCGGCGTAGGTTGAAGAGGCGCGACGGGCAGCGGGGTCGATGGCGGGCCCCTGGGAGGCGCTCTGGGCGAGGCAGGCGATGCTCGCACTGGTTGTAGGTGGTCGGGGAGGTGCGCCGGTTGTGAGGGGCAGGGAACCACGCAGGCGTCGACGGAGAAAGGGAGGCGGCGGACGTCCATGTAGGAGGTCCGGTGCGGGCGGGGTAGGAGGCCGGGTCCATGCGCGGGGGATGGGGATATTGGGAGGAGGAAACGAACATGAAAAGATTGGGCGGGAGATGGTTTTGTGGGTCAGCCGGTTTGCTCAGTTTTTCCGGTCGGTTCCCAAATATGTATATAGCATAATTTGCGTGCAGGTACCGTGCACCAGCGAGTGTAGTGATTAGGTAGCCTCCAGAAAGTGACTTATATATGTTAAATAAAGAAAGCTGCCAAACCGCAACACATTTGGTAAACATTTTTTTTTTTGCTACTCCGTTGAAAGTTGCCAATCTGCACCAAATTTGTTGTGCGACTTCATTTTGGTGAAGAAATATTTTATTTTATTTGCGAATGGGAAACGCTGCTAATCCCCCGGAGGATTATCCTCCGGGTCGCTACTGCACGTGGCCCCTCACTGTACGGGCCCACGATTCACACCTTATCTCCTCCTCTACGATGCCTCTCATCCACACCTTTTATCCCGTCGCGACGGACACCACGAGAGCTGGTGCGGCGGCTGCCGTCACGCGCGCGGCGCAGCGGGTGGTGGCCCCGTCGGGCCCCACGTCCGGCGATGAGCTCCCGGTCTCCTGCATCGACCGCTACCCCCACGCGCTCTGGCCACCGCGCTCGTGAGCTACTACTCCATCGTCGTCCGGCTCGCGGTGTTCGCCGCCGGGGAGCTCGTCGTGGACTGTACCGGCGAGTGCGTGTGGTTCGTGGAGGCCACCGCCTGCCAGTACTCCGCCAGCACTCCGTGAGCACTCCGGGCGAGGAGGTGGGACGGTGAGGATGGGAGGAGGCGGTGGTACTGGGCGAGCCACGGCGGGCTCTTCCTCAAGCACGACGCCGAGCGCTTCAACCTCTACATCGCCGACCTGGAGGCCGGCAAGGCCAAGATCGCGGCGGGCGCGCTGCTCCAGCACGAGATCCTCGAGTCCATCGACGCCGACCCGCGCGGCAACTCCTCTGTGGCGAACCTGCAGTGGCAGCGCATGGTCTCGGACCTGCTGGCGCTGGGCCTCCTCCCCTGTAGGAGCTCGGCGACAAGCCGTGGCGCCACCGGGTGATCACCGTGTACCGCTCCTGCCGCTCCCTCTGCTCCAGCTCCGCCAGCGCGACGGGGGTGCTCCCAGGATGCAGTGCTACCGGGCGGCGGGAGGAGACTTTTGCTAAAAAAAAATTACAAATTTTTGCTAAAATAGGGTTTTTCTTTTACTTTTTTGTACAAATTTTTTGCTACTATAACTCCGGCGAGGTTCAATTTTTTGCTCTAATAGCATAATTTTTTTGCTACACTAAGGTTATTTTTTTTGTTTTTTTAGAATAATTTTTTTGCTATGTTTATTTCTCCGGCGAGCAAAAGTCTCCGGCGAAATTGACTTTTGCTACTGTAGCAAAAAAAAAATTGCTACAGTAACTCCGGCGAGGTCTGACTTTTCCTGTTCTTTTAGGGTGAAACGTTTTTTGCTACATAGGAGCAAAAACGGGGTGTTTTTTTTGCTACACAGAGCAAATACGATTTTTAGACAAAAAGTGGACACGTGTGAGTCAGGTGACCCAGGGATGACAATTTTCGTCGCGGGGGACACCCGAATCCACCTTGACGTACTAGCCGAGATGACGTTGTTCGCTTGACGTGTCCCTGTCGCCCCTCTTCTCCTAACCTCTACCTTCCTCCCTCCCTCCCTCCCTTATAAAGGGTGATCATGATTCTTAAAAATCTTCCATTGGCTAGCTCTATACTTTCGTCCAAGGATTATCCGTTTCCCTCTTCCATTTCCATTCTTCCTAGATTGCCGGTTTTGCTTTTCACTTGCACCTAGTAGCTGCTCTTGCCATCTAGCGTTGGTTGCTCAGGATCTCCATCATGTCCTCCCTGTCCCTGGTGGCTTCCAACGCGGTGGTCGCCGTCGACGTTGCAAGCAGGGCCGCCGCCGATAACGAACAGTCTGCCGCCCTCACCGTTCTTCGCATAGCTGGCTGCGTCGTCACCGTCGCAGCCTTCTATGTTCCTGTGTAAGTCCCGGTAAGCTCATCATGCATGGCATATACATTTCTGTTCTACAGCCATGCCCCAGCTGCCGGCGGCGGCTCCCTCTCCGGTCCGGTTGTATCCCTAAACCCAGCACTCTTGTAGCCGTCGGCGCCCAAAGCCCGTCCAGTCCAGCGTCACGACCTCCTCCGTCTCTTCTCACCCTCGGCCTTCAGCCTGTTCTTGCCTTTTTATGAGATGCTTTAAGTCTGAGGCTGATCTCCGGTGAGGGTGAGGGCGAGTGCGAGGCCGGAGAGCTCGCCCGGCACCCAAAAATTACAATTCAATCTGTGTCTCTTTTGGATCGGAATTGCTTCAAACAGGACGATTTCATTCCGATCTAATGTACGGTACTTCCTCCACCGCGTGTTAATTAATTCCCTGTCCGTGCCCGCGTAAGATCGGACGGGTGTCGGAAAGAATTTCTAGATACGCATGTGTGGGACCCAAGCTTTTTTATATGAGACGGCACAAAAAAAAGCTTTTTTATATGAAAGAGATGACACCCCCTACCGCCAATATGTTTATTTATTATTTAAACAGAGTGTAACCTTGTTCACGTATATGTGAAATTAATTTAGCTTACACATGTTTGACTTTCTCGTCATCAACTCTTTGAAATAACTCTAATTTCATTATATTCAAATTTATTCTGAATGGGGAATTTTAATTACTAAAATGTTCTACAATGTTTATAGCTAAGTCTGTACTTTTTTTTTGTTGTTGTTGTTGTTTCACGCAGTTTAACTTCTTTCATGTTTACGAAAATGTTTGAACTATATATATATAATAGTAGGCTTTTTATCAAAGAGATTACACCACCCCTCCCAATATGTATATTTACTTAAACAGATCTTAACTTTAATTATGTATATGTGAAATTAATTTAGTTTACATGTTTGACTTTCTCGTCACGAACTTTTCAAAATAAGTATAGTTTCAGTATGTTCAAATATATCCCGTCATGAGGAATTTTAATTACTAAAATGTTCTTCACTCTTTACAGCTAAGTTCATACATATTTTTATTATGTTGTCTCACATAGTTTAGCTTCCTTCATTTTACGAAAAAGTTTGAAATAGCCCCTCCCCCACACAAATAAAATTGTGTTCCCATTTACGCTGATGTGAACATTTCTCCTTAATTAATGAAAACTTTGAGCTCATGCCCCATTTTGAAAAACTACAATTCTTGTGAAGTCCACTGTTGATGCGAATAAACACAATTTGTTTCGCTAAAGGCAATAATCTAATAGCCAAGCACAAACCAATGCCAAGTGGATGAGTTGACAGGAAGTGTTTATTATGATTTTAATGAAAATACCAATCTCTAACCTATAACTATGTACTTGGCAAAGGTACCAAATACTAGACTTACTACGAAAATGAACAAAGTATGTAATTCTTCAGAAGAAATTTTCGTGTACTAAATGAAATCATTATAAACACATGGTATATCAACATGAATAAGTGGCAATACTTCAGATACACAATATTCGCGAGACCTGCTTATTATGGTTAGACTCACAATGGCTTATCAATCGAGCTAATATTAAATATATTAAATTAAACAAACCTGACCATGGTATTAGGTACTTTTTGGTGTCCTTTATATACCCTACATCAAGAATCCCGAACCTGAGAAATTAATGATTTATATCACTACTAAACCCATCCATCTTTCATCATGACATAGTAGAAAAACTTATTGCGTTTATCAAATTCATGTTTGCAACGCATCCATACAGTGCAGAAGGACAACATCATACACACTCTATATCGAAATGTACAATGTTTTAACTTTTCCTATACTACACGTATGTAGACATGTTTTACAATACTATGCACATAAATCTACACATTAAAACAAGTCTAGATACACGTTGTCTAGAAAATGCTAAAAAAAATTATATTATGATACCGAGGGAGTATTAGGTAACAAAATTCTTACACCGGATCACCAATGCAACAAGGACATGGGAAACTTCTCAAAGATGAATATATAAATGCAACATATTATAGGATACAATCTATTTGCAACAACAATTATATAGTTTTACAAATCGGGCAAAAATGGAGCAAAGGATGGTTATTGTTGATGGTTATTCCAGCAGCGTTGGAGGTGAGGGTTTCCTAGGTTATACTCTATATGGAGAGGTCTTTATCTTCTGTTCTATAGTTCTATAGAGAGGTGCAAGGCCGAGAGACTTCACTCTAGACTAAATCTGGACTGTTGACGTTAGCTTATGACCGTGTTCGCATGGTGTCATCATTGTTTATTTTATAGCCTGAGATCCATTACTTCAGAATTCCAAAATTCGACATAAACTATCTTTACATCGTTGGAATGATAGCCCAAAATCCCCATGCATATAGCCTAGAATGCCAGTCTTCATCATGTTCGTTGACCACATGGAGGCATGTCCGGTTGACCACCTAGTTCTTCCCTTTCACGAACTATTTCTTCTTGAATTCTTTGATCTTACACATATTTTCATATTTTCTTTAAAAAATCAAAAATCATTTGCATATAATCCAAAAAAAACTGAAAAACATTGTAGCAGTTGTTAATAGGTTAGTTAGGTAAAGTAAACAAGTATTTCGAAAAGGATGATTAAACACCACAATCACATGTGCTTTCATGGTATCAGCTAACAATACTCAAGTTTAGTGCCATATACATTAGAACACACTTGTGTGATGCCTTAGCAGGGAAATCATAACGAGGAATCGTTAAAAGGTAGCATGTAGTACCTTTGAGTCAAATGTGGTGACTACTATCTTGTAGCCATTTAAATAAATTTCTAGGAAACACATAAATAAGGTACTAGGAAAAATCTTCCCAATAGTACTGAGTTATGAGCCATGACCGACTCAATACTATTTTATATCAGAAGACATTAATTAAAAAAGTTACAAGATAATTATAAGGCAACATGTGTGTCAACATGGATCCCTTCTTGTCTTATCCTGAGGCGAGACTCGACTCTTCAGGGTTCCAGGTTCCAACACTTGCAAATTTTGAAATATGGTGATCAACTGCTCACAAGGTATGGAAGGAAAATGGCTAAGCATATATTGTAGTGTTGTGTGTGTATGGAAAGGGGGGGTGCTAAAAATGTTAAAATATTTTCTAGCAAGTATATTTTTATACAAGCTATAGGGTTCGAGCAAGATCAATATTAGTGGCACATACGATAATAGAGTTTACAAAGCATATTCCAAAAAAATTTTGGTAAACAAGCATTCATAGGATTTTCAAAGACTATGTGCTACAAGCAAGGTAGAGGATAGCGTGGATTTATACTATATTTTCCCTAAAATCTAGCTATATATGCAGACTAGCAGTGTTTTTAGGGGAATCAGACTAGCACATATACATATACAGCTGTGAGAGGCCTCAACACAAATTGGACTATATTCATATTGTTCTAAAAAAAAATTCACACACCATATAGATGTGAAGTGTGTGACATAATACACAACTAATAATTCAAGAGTGAATTAATTATGCATGTAGTATAGTTTTTCCTAAGGAATAAAGTGATCACTGATAAGTATAATGATCTACCTATAGTACGTATCGATACGTAAGTTTTTTGTATGATCCCTCTATTTTCTTTCTTTCTGTATGATGGGCATACATTTATTTCATTTCATAGACAAGAAAGAATGATATTTTTATAGTACCTTTTTTATTTTCTTTAAGATTATATGCACATATTCTTATTTGTGAAACTTAAATTATATTGTTTTAATACATTTTTTAAAATGGAAACATGACTCTTATAACACTGATCATAACGTAGACACTCCATCCAGATACTCGTATAGTGCCTGTATGGGACTGGGGTCACTGGAGATTAAAGATTGGTGATGTTTGAATGAAGCTATTGTTGGGGCTGTCACAACCAACTAATTAAGTTAGTAATTCGACACATAAGGCTATAATGCAAAGTATGACTTCTTATACTACACAAGGGCAGACCCATAAACTAATTACAATGGGAAAAAATCATTTGAGGGGAGGTAAATCATGCATAATTGAATTTTCTGGCGAAATGCATTCCCACGAGTACATGGGATCCAAGAACTATCAGATTCCTTTGATTACATCATGATTTGGGCTAAAATTTACAACACCCATGCAATTCCAACCAATCATTATTGTGAAGCCCCTCACATCTTGTGCAATACACCTCCATATTTTATGCATACTGTTAATAAATTCCCTTCTGTCTTTCTTAATGTAGTCACTTTGCAGTAGTTTACATTTCATTGCAATGTTTTAGATGAACTCTGGATTCATTCTTCTTGGACCAAAAATAATATGCCATCATATAAATAAAACATAGTACGTCATATTTGGTCCACTTCAACTTATATTTTTAAGAAATATCTTGAACATGTACAAATATACTGAAATTTCGAAAAACATTATGGTGACCAATGTTGGAAACTAGTTCTTATTGTGATACACTGTTCCCTAAATATGGTAGCTAATTAATCTCGACAGATGTGGTTAATTAATCTTGACAGATGTATTAGAGAGAGAGAGAGAGTGAGAGAGAGAGCCATGTGTCTACTTGTGGAAAAACTGTCACTACAGGAATGCGACGGTACGCCGACGGCCGGAAGCCGTCGGCGTCTACACGTTCCCCCTCGGCGTATCCATACGCCGACGGCCACCCTCGGCGTAGCCCCCTCGGCGTACAAGTCCGTCGGCGAAGCCCTTCTGGCCGTCGGCGTATAGGTTCCCCTCGGCGTATACGTTTGGTGGGCCCCACAGACGGCCAGGACGGATCCGTTACGTCCCCGCTACGCCGACGGCCACGCCCCTCGGCGTCTGGGGCACGTGGCGGCAGCTGGCGCTGCGCAGCTGCGTACGCCGACGGCCACCCCCTCGGCGTCTGGGGCACGTGGCGGCAGCTGACGCAGCGCAGCTGCGTACGCCGACGGCCTCCCCCTCGGCGTCTGGGGCGAGCTGGACTGGGCACAGGCCTGCCCCGACGGCCTCCCCCTCGGCGTAGCCCCCTTCCTGGGCTGGGCCACAGGCCTACCCCGACGGGGTTCCCCTCGGCGTATCCCCTGGCAATTTAGCTGTTTTTTTGATTTGTTGCTGTTATTTCTTGCTGTACCATATCAATTCACATTATAAAAGCTGTACATTTTAAATCTCATCACAGAACATCATAGACTTCACACAAAATAGTACATATCAATCCAAACATCACAAAAGCAAGATCCAACCGTGCATACATAATCATCCAACCATCGTGCATACATGATCCAACGACACTACTCAACCGTGCTTACAAGCACAACCATCTCCTAGCTACACGGCCTCGTCGCTCGAGGTACCCATCTCCGACCTCGTGAAAATCGGCGACGCCTGGCGCTGGGTAGCCGCCGTCGAACCAACCCCGGAACTCGGCGAGGCACGACCATCGGCACCGCCATGAACCGGTGTGGTCTGACGAGACGAACTCGGCGAGGCTGTGATCTCTCGGGAACCCGTGGGCGAGGCATCAGGACGACCAAAGGGTCGATGCGTGGAGCATCCCGAGCCCTACATGCATGTGTGAGCAAAAGTTAGCAAGTTAGAATGCACATGATATCGATCACAACTAGTTTGCCAAATTACTTACCGGAGTCGATGAGTAGTATGCAACAGCGAACATATCCTTCGACGGGGCCCGTGGCGCCGGCCCCGGGATCGGTGGTGCCTCTGGTAGCGACGTCGGCCTCTCACCAGTGATAAGAAACATGCGGGTCGCCTGCAAGATAGGGTAGATGTTAGGCGTTGTAGATATGAAGGTTCAAACCACGGAAAATGAGACTTGTAATATTTTATAGAAACAACAGGTTGTAACTTACATTATCGAGCATCTCTCTATACTCGGCGTATGCCTGTGAGACCTGCAGCCACTCGTTATACGCCGTCTCATACTCCGCAAAAGCGGCTGCGTAGGCCGCCTCGAAAGCAGGCTACAATCCCAAGAAAATTGAATCTCGTGAACAGTCACCTCAGGAACGAATGTCGAAAATAGGATGAAATTGAGACAACTTACATCGTGGTCAGCTCGGGAAGGCCGGCGATGACGCGTGACCTTTGGGTCATCGGCGGTGAGGGTAGACTTGACACGTCAAGCTCAACTCAGGCATGTGCGGGGTCACCGTATCAGCTAGGAAGTAACGCCCATGCTCCCTGCCACCTCCCGCCACGACCAACGCTCTCATATCGGTCTCGTGCTCCAAAGGGTTTTCCACATGCGGATGGAAAGTCTGGAAAGCCGAGCAGTACAAATCCAACTTGTCCTTTGCGTTGCCGTAGTACTCGGGAACCTCGGAGGAGGCTTGGATGGATCGGGCTTCTTAAGCTTTATTGTTTCCCATGCTTTCACGTCCGAAACAAACGCTCCAGTAGATTGCGCCTGCGTATCAAGTAGAAACACAAGAGGAAATGTTATGTTCATCAAGTAGGAAAACAACACGAAATAGATGCAGGTTGTTCCATGTATACCATCTTTTCCTTGAAGTTGGCAAGGCCGCAGGCACCCGCACGGTGTGTCCCGACGTGGCCACGGTTTGCCTTGTTTCGGTCGCTCACGGCTTTGAACTCGGCGTCTTGCCCGAGCCACTTTGTCGCCACCGCTTCCCATGCGTCTTCCCTACCTAAGGTCCACGAGGGTCGAACCTGAAAAATCGATACTCATTTGAAGCACAGAAATTGCAAATGCACCTTAGCAGCAACATATGAACTTTTTGACAATTTACTTACCAACATGTAATCATCCAGGGTCATGTTAGGTGGATTCTCCACATTCTCGTGCTTCGGCGCCCTCTTGCCCAACTTCTCAGAACTGAATAAGTTCATGGACGTATTCTTTTGATTATAGAACTGTTGCGGCACCAATTTCTTACAAGCCCCCTGCAAAGTCTGGTCCGCCTTCTCCTGATCCTCCGGAAGCACCCTAAAGAATCTCTGTAAATTAGGCATAAAAGTAATTGTGAGAGTCATGAGGTAGCATGGTGGAGTCATCAACTATCAACTATGAAAAGAAATTTGAAGAGTTTGTCTTACCCAAAACCTGGTGATAACAGCGTCAGCAGCTGACTCGTAGCCAACCCAAGGGGCGGCCTGATAGTCGGGCCAACTGTTGGCTAGAACCCTCTCGCCACCGGGGGGGACGGGAGAGTAATAGCCCGGCCAATACTTCCTAAGCAGAGATCCAACCAGGCTGTTAGGAGTACGCTTGATCCCCGGTGGATAAATCCAAGTGCTGCACAATAATGAAACATTAATACACGTCAACATGAAATTACCGTGTTCAAAATGGGTAGTCATTTACCTTTTGCCGTTGCCCTTAATGAGGGTTCTCGCCTCCGGTGCAGGTTCCTGTGACTCATCAGGTACCCCGGATTCCCCACGTAACTTTAGCTTCTTCGGAGCCTCGGGGTTCTCCTCTCCAGAATCCTCGTCCTCCACCTCGGCCTCCACCTCGGCCTCCACCTCGGCCTCCACCTCCTCGTCTCGAGACTGCTCCTCCGCCTCGGCCTCAGGAGACTCCTCCACTCGTGCCCGTCCACCTAGTCGTCCTCCAGCTCGTCCTCCACCTCGGCCTCCACCTCGGCGTCCCCTCTGGGGAAGTGCATCAGAAGCTACCCCTCCACCTCGCCGTGCACCTCCTCTCTCACCCCCCTCCTGAGTGTAACGCGGGTTCGCAAACCGCCGGCGCTGCGACTTGCTCAAGGTGGCCGAGGATTCCTTGCCGCTCATATTGCTCAATCACCTGCATTGACAAAGGGTAAACAATTAATAAGCATGTTCAAAAATATATAGTAAGCATAATAAAGAATGCAAGGAAAATAAGTATTAAGCTAACTACATGAGAGAAATTAAATACTAAGCATAAACATAAAAGACCCTCACCATCACTCTCATAGTTAAATCTTGTGTTCTCATTGTCACTATCAGAATCACTATCACGTGAGTAGTACGGTGGATGCTCATCGCACGGTGGAGGCTCATCACTGGCAATGTCCGAATGAAACTTGTTGAGCATATCTATGTCCTTTAGATCCATCACTGCCTCACCGCCTGTTTGTGATTCGTTCTCGAGGTCCACAAGATCTTGTATGCCAAAGTCCCCAAAGCTCTCTTGCTCTTGGTAGAAAATCCCCTCATATGTTTTAGGGTCGATGTTGTTGTAATCATCGTCCGAGGGCATGGGTAGCTTACCATGTGGTGATACATGGAACACGACTTCCCATCCATTGAGTCCATCTTTCTTGCATGGGTAGGGCAAATAATAAACCTGCTTCGCTTGGTGAGCCACAACAAAGACATCGGATCGGCTATAGGTGGTTGAAGGCTTAACTTCAACTAACCCAATGGAAGGGGTTTTTCTCAGTCCATGCTCCGTTGGGTCAAACCAGTGGCATCTGAACACGACGAGCTTGAGTTCTATGTTCGTATTATTGTACGTCACCTCGTATACGTTTTGTAACCTCCCATAGTAATCAAACTCTCCGGCTCCTTTGGTGAAGACCCCGGTATTTATAGTTTTTGCATTGGGCCGACTGTTCTGGTGAGACTCTGTATGGAAGCGAAACCCATTCACGTCATACTTCTCATACATCTCAACTTTACGATTACAACCTTGGGAGACACATCTCAACTCATCCGACATCACAATAGTGGGATCACCTCCCTACAAGTTTGGTACAAATTGTTCTGTGCATTAGTTACGTGTAATAAGATGGACAAGACACGGATTGCAAGGTATGACGGACAGGTTAGAGTTTACCTTTTCCCTAAACCAAGCCGTGAAATTTTTCTTTCCGGGGGCACCCTCTTTCATAAGAGTGTCCAGCTCGGCTTCATCGGGGTCCACAGTTCCCGGCCACATTTCATCGGTGAATTGACTAAAAGGACAAAATACGTATTAGACCAAAACCAAGATACTAGTTGAAAAGATACTTTGTTCACCATTTTACCTAAGGAAACTGCCCGCCTCATTTTGCTCGTCGCGGGTCACTTCTTTCATGTTTTGAAGCACATAGAGCATTATGCACTCCTGCTCTTCGAAGGTCAAGTTATACTTCTTTGCGCCACCGGCCTTGCCACCGGGAAACTGGAAGAGGAGGAGCTTGGGGTCTTGCTTGGGCTCATCAACATTGTACCGAGAGGCCTGGTTATGCATAGTGGGAACATCATCGGGAAAGTAGGTTAGCCTGGCGTCTGCCATCTCCTGGAGGACAGTTGCCTCAGCTATGCATGCTTCAATCTTATTTTTGTTTCCACACTTGGTTCGAATATACTTAAACTCTCTCTCAATACAAAACTGCCAACGAAATTGCACCGGTCCACCCAATAGTGCCTCGTTCGCGAGATGCACAACAAGATGTGCCATCGGAGTAAAGAAGCCAGGCGGAAATATCATCTCTAAGTTGCATAGCAACTCCGGCACTAGCTCATGCAGCTTCTTAATCATCAGGGGACATATCTGCTTAGCACAAAGCGTGCGGAAGAAATGGCTCAACTCCGCGAGCACACGCCAGACACGTTCGGGGAGATACCCTCGAACCATCACCGGCATCAGCCGCTCAATCCATATATGATAGTCGTGACTCTTGAGCCCGTTGACTTTTCCCGTTGAAAGATTGACTCCCCTACTTATATTTGAACAATACCCATCAGGGAACATCACGACGTATTTGAGCCACATGAACGCCTCTTTCTTCTGGATACTATTAAGGCAGTAGAAGGCATGCGGCTTGAACCAGTTTTTTCGACGGCCCTCAGGTTCCTGCATGTGTAATCTCTCCTATCACAGAGCTTCTGAACATCGACTCTAGCCTTCACATTGTCCTTTGACTTCTCAGGAATGTTCAGGACAGTGTGAAACAGAGACTCTCCGACATTCTTCTCGGTGTGCATCACATCGATGTTATGGGGAAGATCGAGGTCCTTGTAATATGGGAGTTGCGTAATGCTTGCCACGTGAGTCCAGTTGTGGTCCACACCATATCCCGAATATCGTGGGCCATTTCCCTGAGCAAGCACGAGAGCACTTAGCTCGGCATCAACAACTGCACCATCGAAAGTTGGTATCTCTGCCTCTACACGCTCAACTCTGCCCTTCTTAAAGTTCTTTTCGTCATCTCTAAACCGATGTCTTCTTTTGAGAAACTTTCGATGCGTGTCAAACGCGGAATACTTCTTACCCGCGCTTAGCCAAAGAAACTCAAGCCGGTTCCTGCACACTGGGCATGGCCACTTACCAGCTGTACACCATCCGCAGAATAGGGCGTACCCCGGCATGTCGTGCATGGAATACTGGAACCAAACTTTCATCAAAAAGTTCCTCTTCGATGCACGTCGTATGTGAAGGTACCGTGGTGCCAAGAGTGGTTTAGATCATCCACAAGCGGCTGCAAATAGACACTCAAATTCTTTCCAGGGTATTCAGGCCCTGGAATGATCAATGACAGGAATATGGTCTTCCTTTGCATTAGGACTCCGGGAGGGAGGTTGAGCGGAATAACAAACACGGGCCAGCAGCTGTACGAGGCAGTCGACATACCATACGGATTGAAACCATCGGTTGCTATCGCAATTCGGACGTTCCGAGCCTCGGCTGCCTGCTCAGGGTATTTTGCATCGAAATTCTTCCATGCCATACCATCTGATGGATGTCCCATCTTTATCCGTCCGTGCTCGTCCTCGTATCTCTTCCCATTCTTGTGCCAGGTCATCTGGGTGGCAGACTCCTTATTCATGTAAAGCCGCTGGATTCTTTTTATGAACGGGAGGTAACGAAGAATCTTCATGGGGACTTTTGTCTGCCTCTTCTGACCATCACGTCCATTTACCTCATGATACCTAGAGGCCCCACACTTGATACAGTACTTGTCTTCCGCAAACTGTTGCCGAAACAAAACGCAGCCTTTAGGACAGCAATCTATCTTCTCATAATCCATGTTCAGCTCTCGCAGGATTTTCTTTGTTTCGTACATGCTTTTAGGCAAACAATGTCCTTCAGGAAGCATGTTACCATATGTTTGCAGATGAGATTCAAAGCATGAACGGGTATTGCCGTGCTTCAGCTTTTCGGCTAGGGCTTGGGAGATGGCATCGAGCTGACAAATTTTTGCACCATCGTACAGAGGCCTCTGACCCGAGGACATCATACGAAAATAGGACTGTGCGGTTGGCTCCGGTTCCTGTGGTTCACTCGGTTCGGATGGTTCCTCCGTGAAGGTGGCGAATCTGGTATGTCGGCATCACGGAGATCTTCTAGAAGTTTCTTATCCCATCATCCTCAATGCCATTGATCCGCTGCCGCATCACCCTACCATTTTCACGTTCGTACTCAGCAAAGTCGATCGTCGTGGTGTACTCCGCCCAATACCCATAAGACCATAGGTGTTTAGTCATATCTTGCTTTCCCTTACGAAGACGCAGCTTGCATCGAGCGCAAGGGCAACCTGGACGGATGCCCGACTTTGAACCACGCCCTAACTCCCTCACTAAGAAATTAGTCTTCCATACCCACTCATCTGTTCTTTCCATCGCATCTTTTCGGCCAGTGAACATCCAACCATTATCAGCCATAATCTGCTGTATTGCGAGGCAAACAACACATATTGTATTCGAGACAGGTCAAATAATCTGCTGTAATCATCTCAAATAATAGCATGAAATTAAATGCATGATATTTTTATTTCCTAGCGGCAAAACCTACATATCTAATAGGTCAAGGGTCCTAGCAGCCGCCGGATCCGTAGATGAGTACGTTTTCCATGCTCTACCCCGGTCCGAGCCAGAATTTCGGCAGCACCTCCCCGCTGCTCTCCCGATACACGTCTCGGCAAAAAGCCGAGAGAATGTGCATAAGGAGAACAACGGGGAAGCGCTACCGAAATCCTGACCCAGACCGGAGCAGAACATGGAAAACGTACCCAACTACGCATCCGCCGACTGTCCCGTAAATGCCGCAAGCGTTACGGTTCAAAATATGCCTACCACTATTGCATATTTATCTTCGTAACGCTTGCGGACGGGAAATGACACCTAGGTGACGCGACAAAAAAAATGCGAGGGAGAAGACAGAGTTCTAGCTCACCCGCGGCGGTAGAGGACGTAGTCGAACAACGGCGTGATGGGGTCGAGGATCGATGGTGTGGCGGGGTCGAGGATCAACGGCGTGTCATGGCGGCTCTAGACAGCAGCGGCGGCGGGGTCGGGATCGATGGCGTGTCGTGGCGGCACCTACCCTGTAGCAGATAATATGCGAATTAAAAAAATTAAAATCTATAATTTCTAACAGTACACCTAATTTCTACTAACTTTCTAACCTACTAACAACACTACCTAATTAACTAATTTTCTAATCTAGCTACTAACAGTACACACATCCTACAAATTAAAATCTATAATTTCTAACAATACACCTAATTTCTACTAACTTTCTAACCTACTAACAACACTACCTAATTAACTAATTTTCTAATCTAGCTACTAACAGTACACCTAGCTACTAACAGCACACAAAAAAAAATTACCTAGCTACTAACAGCACACAAAAAAATAACCTAGATACTAACTGCAAAAAATTACCTAGCTACTAACAGCACACAAAAAAAATAACCTAGATACTAATACAAAAAATTACCTAGCTACTAACCTAGCTACTAACAGCGGACGGGGGAGGCGGACGGGGCGGGGGCAGGGGCGGGGGGGGAGCGGGGCCGGCGGCCGGAGAGCGTAGGGGAGCCGGCGGGAGGGGAGTGGGTCGCCGGAGGGGAGGGAAGCGGGGCGGGATGGCCGGAGGGGAGGGACGGGGACGGAGGGGGCGGGGCGGGAGGGGAGCGGGCCGGGGGGGAGAGGAGCGGGGCCGGCGGCGGGGGCGGGCGGGGCGGGGACGGGAGAGGCAGCGCGGTGGCGGCGGCGCGAGGTGAGCCCGGCGGCGGTGGCGGCGACGGGTCGGGGGCAGGGTGCGTGCGTGCGTTTGTGTGGTGTGTGTGTGTGGTGTGCGTGCGTGCGTGAGTTAGCGGATAGGGTCCGCGAAAAAAAAAAAAAAACTGCGTACATACGCCGACGGCATGCCGTCGGCTTAGGTGGTGGATAGATACGCCGACGGCATGCCGTCGGCTTAGGTGGATTTTTTTTTTTTTTTTTCTAGGGTAAAAAATACTACCATCTCTACAAGCATATAATAACATTTAAGTAATGATAATTATTATACAATTCTAGTTAAATAGAGAATTAGAAAATAAAAGATTAAAGTTTATTGATTAATCACAATGTTACAAAGTCATTACAATATTTCTTAAAACAGAATATTACAAAGATTTATTACAAAGAAGTAATAATACAAGATTAATTCCCTAAACTATTTCAACTTGATAATCTAATCTTATAGTCATCTTCTGAACCTGCAAATAAACAAAGAATCAAACAGAGGGGTGAGTGGGGAATTAGTACCCTCAGATAAGCAGTGAGATGCACTGCTAAACTCATCACTGGGTTCAGCAAACTTGTGTAGTATCTGATCAAATAAAGCTTAGCCTCGGACCAGCATCATAAGCAGATCCGAGGAAATACAACTGGCAGGTGAAAACAATTGTAACTGCCCGGATAAGACAACCACCAGAGCAGGCAAGAGATCCTAGCCGCAGGGAAGCACGCACATAGCACACTCAGAGGCAAGCCCCTGTTTCAGCTCGAGCTACTCAGCTCTAGTAATAACAGCAAGCACTTAATAATCCACCACAAATAATTCCACCAGTAGATTAGGGAGATATCACAGACCCTATCACTGGGTTCCGGACGCTCCGTAGCCCCCCTCCGGTGAAAACCTAGACCCGCAGGAGAAATACCGGACTTATACGGATACACGCGGTAACGGCGTCGAAAGGGGGTAGCATTGTGGAACCAGCTGCTTGTTTGTGTTAGGGTAGCCCATAGGAACATAAAACAAGTTGGTAGAACCCAACTCTTCGGAAGATTCCCGACGTTTCGTCCGATAAGGGAGTTTAACCCTATAAGCGCATGTAAACTCACGAGGGAGAAACGGACGTCGGTGAAGCGGGTCACACCCGGAGTGCAATCTTGCCATCCAAAGACCACAACACACATATAATAACATGGTATGGCACCCTCTAGCTTGTGAAAGGTTCCGGACGCTCCGTAGCCCCCCTCCGGTGAAAACCTAGACCCGCAGGAGAAATACCGGACTTATACGGATACACGCGGTAACGGCGTCGAAAGGGGGTAGCATTGTGGAACCAGCTGCTTGTTTGTGTTAGGGTAGCCCATAGGAACATAAAACAAGTTGGTAGAACCCAACTCTTCGGAAGATTCCCGACGTTTCGTCCGATAAGGGAGTTTAACCCTATAAGCGCATGTAAACTCACGAGGGAGAAACGGACGTCGGTGAAGCGGGTCACACCCCGGAGTGCAATCTTTGCCATCCAAAGACCACAACACACATATAATAACATGGTATGGCACCCTCTAGCTTGTGAAAGGTTCCGGACGCTCCGTAGCCCCCCTCCGGTGAAAACCTAGACCCGCAGGAGAAATACCGGACTTATACGGATACACGCGGTAACGGCGTCGAAAGGGGGGGTAGCATTGTGGAACCAGCTGCTTGTTTGTGTTAGGGTAGCCCATAGGAACATAAAACAAGTTGGTAGAACCCAACTCTTCGGAAGATTCCCGACGTTTCGTCCGATAAGGGAGTTTAACCCTATAAGCGCATGTAAACTCACGAGGGAGAGAAACGGACGTCGGTGAAGCGGGTCACACCCCGGAGTGCAATCTTTGCCATCCAAAGACCACAACACACATATAATAACATGGTATGGCACCCTCTAGCTTGTGAAAGGTTCCGGACGCTCCGTAGCCCCCCTCCGGTGAAAACCTAGACCCGCAGGAGAAATACCGGACTTATACGGATACACGCGGTAACGGCGTCGAAAGGGGGTAGCATTGTGGAACCAGCTGCTTGTTTGTGTTAGGGTAGCCCATAGGAACATAAAACAAGTTGGTAGAACCCAACTCTTCGGAAGATTCCCGACGTTTCGTCCGATAAGGGAGTTTAACCCTATAAGCGCATGTAAACTCACGAGGGAGAAACGGACGTCGGTGAAGCGGGTCACACCCCGGAGTGCAATCTTTGCCATCCAAAGACCACAACACACATATAATAAATGGTATGGCACCCTCTAGCTTGTGAAAGGTTCCGGACGCTCCGTAGCCCCCCTCCGGTGAAAACCTAGACCCGCAGGAGAAATACCGGACTTATACGGATACACGCGGTAACGGCGTCGAAAGGGGGTAGCATTGTGGAACCAGCTGCTTGTTGTGTTAGGGTAGCCCATAGGAACATAAAACAAGTTGGTAGAACCCAACTCTTCGGAAGATTCCCGACGTTTCGTCCGATAAGGGAGTTTAACCCTATAAGCGCATGTAAACTCACGAGGGAGAAACGGACGTCGGTGAAGCGGGTCACACCCCGGAGTGCAATCTTTGCCATCCAAAGACCACAACACACATATAATAACATGGTATGGCACCCTCTAGCTTGTGAAAGGTTCCGGACGCTCCGTAGCCCCCCTCCGGTGAAAACTAGACCGCAGGAGAAATACCGGACTTATACGGATACACGCGGTAACGGCGTCGAAAGGGGGTAGCATTGTGGAACCAGCTGCTTGTTTGTGTTAGGGTAGCCCATAGGAACATAAAACAAGTTGGTAGAACCCAACTCTTCGGAAGATTCCCGACGTTTCGTCCGATAAGGGAGTTTAACCCTATAAGCGCATGTAAACTCACGAGGGAGAAACGGACGTCGGTGAAGCGGGTCACACCCCGGAGTGCAATCTTTGCCATCCAAAGACCACAACACACATATAATAACATGGTATGGCACCCTCTAGCTTGTGAAAGGTTCCGGACGCTCCGTAGCCCCCCTCCGGTGAAAACCTAGACCCGCAGGAGAAATACCGGACTTATACGGATACACGCGGTAACGGCGTCGAAAGGGGGTAGCATTGTGGAACCAGCTGCTTGTTTGTGTTAGGGTAGCCCATAGGAACATAAAACAAGTTGGTAGAACCCAACTCTTCGGAAGATTCCCGACGTTTCGTCCGATAAGGGAGTTTAACCCTATAAGCGCATGTAAACTCACGAGGGAGAAACGGACGTCGGTGAAGCGGGTCACACCCCGGAGTGCAATCTTTGCCATCCAAAGACCACAACACACATATAATAACATGGTATGGCACCCTCTAGCTTGTGAAAGGTTCCGGACGCTCCGTAGCCCCCCTCCGGTGAAAACCTAGACCCGCAGGAGAAATACCGGACTTATACGGATACACGCGGTAACGGCGTCGAAAGGGGGTAGCATTGTGGAACCAGCTGCTTGTTTGTGTTAGGGTAGCCCATAGGAACATAAAACAAGTTGGTAGAACCCAACTCTTCGGAAGATTCCCGACGTTTCGTCCGATAAGGGAGTTTAACCCTATAAGCGCATGTAAACTCACGAGGGAGAAACGGACGTCGGTGAAGCGGGTCACACCCCGGAGTGCAATCTTTGCCATCCAAAGACCACAACACACATATAATAACATGGTATGGCACCCTCTAGCTTGTGAAAGGTTCCGGACGCTCCGTAGCCCCCCTCCGGTGAAAACCTAGACCCGCAGGAGAAATACCGGACTTATACGGATACACGCGGTAACGGCGTCGAAAGGGGGTAGCATTGTGGAACCAGCTGCTTGTTTGTGTTAGGGTAGCCCATAGGAACATAAAACAAGTTGGTAGAACCCAACTCTTCGGAAGATTCCCGACGTTTCGTCCGATAAGGGAGTTTAACCCTATAAGCGCATGTAAACTCACGAGGGAGAAACGGACGTCGGTGAAGCGGGTCACACCCCGGAGTGCAATCTTTGCCATCCAAAGACCACAACACACATATAATAACATGGTATGGCACCCTCTAGCTTGTGAAAGGTTCCGGACGCTCCGTAGCCCCCCTCCGGTGAAAACCTAGACCCGCAGGAGAAATACCGGACTTATACGGATACACGCGGTAACGGCGTCGAAAGGGGGTAGCATTGTGGAACCAGCTGCTTGTTTGTGTTAGGGTAGCCCATAGGAACATAAAACAAGTTGGTAGAACCCAACTCTTCGGAAGATTCCCGACGTTTCGTCCGATAAGGGAGTTTAACCCTATAAGCGCATGTAAACTCACGAGGGAGAAACGGACGTCGGTGAAGCGGGTCACACCCCGGAGTGCAATCTTTGCCATCCAAAGACCACAACACACATATAATAACATGGTATGGCACCCTCTAGCTTGTGAAAGGTTCCGGACGCTCCGTAGCCCCCCTCCGGTGAAAACCTAGACCCGCAGGAGAAATACCGGACTTATACGGATACACGCGGTAACGGCGTCGAAAGGGGGTAGCATTGTGGAACCAGCTGCTTGTTTGTGTTAGGGTAGCCCATAGGAACATAAAACAAGTTGGTAGAACCCAACTCTTCGGAAGATTCCCGACGTTTCGTCCGATAAGGGAGTTTAACCCTATAAGCGCATGTAAACTCACGAGGGAGAAACGGACGTCGGTGAAGCGGGTCACACCCCGGAGTGCAATCTTTGCCATCCAAAGACCACAACACACATATAATAACATGGTATGGCACCCTCTAGCTTGTGAAAGGTTCCGGACGCTCCGTAGCCCCCCCCGGTGAAAACCTAGACCCGCAGGAGAAATACCGGACTTATACGGATACACGCGGTAACGGCGTCGAAAGGGGTAGCATTGTGGAACCAGCTGCTTGTTTGTGTTAGGGTAGCCCATAGGAACATAAAACAAGTTGGTAGAACCCAACTCTTCGGAAGATTCCCGACGTTTCGTCCGATAAGGGAGTTTAACCCTATAAGCGCATGTAAACTCACGAGGGAGAAACGGACGTCGGTGAAGCGGGTCACACCCCGGAGTGCAATCTTTGCCATCCAAAGACCACAACACACATATAATAACATGGTATGGCACCCTCTAGCTTGTGAAAGGTTCCGGACGCTCCGTAGCCCCCCTCCGGTGAAAACCTAGACCCGCAGGAGAAATACCGGACTTATACGGATACACGCGGTAACGGCGTCGAAAGGGGGTAGCATTGTGGAACCAGCTGCTTGTTTGTGTTAGGGTAGCCCATAGGAACATAAAACAAGTTGGTAGAACCCAACTCTTCGGAAGATTCCCGACGTTTCGTCCGATAAGGGAGTTTAACCCTATAAGCGCATGTAAACTCACGAGGGAGAAACGGACGTCGGTGAAGCGGGTCACACCCCGGAGTGCAATCTTTGCCATCCAAAGACCACAACACACATATAATAACATGGTATGGCACCCTCTAGCTTGTGAAAGGTTCCGGACGCTCCGTAGCCCCCCTCCGGTGAAAACCTAGACCCGCAGGAGAAATACCGGACTTATACGGATACACGCGGTAACGGCGTCGAAAGGGGGTAGCATTGTGGAACCAGCTGCTTGTTTGTGTTAGGGTAGCCCATAGGAACATAAAACAAGTTGGTAGAACCCAACTCTTCGGAAGATTCCCGACGTTTCGTCCGATAAGGGAGTTTAACCCTATAAGCGCATGTAAACTCACGAGGGAGAAACGGACGTCGGTGAAGCGGTCACACCCCGGAGTGCAATCTTTGCCATCCAAAGACCACAACACACATATAATAACATGGTATGGCACCCTCTAGCTTGTGAAAGGTTCCGGACGCTCCGTAGCCCCCCTCCGGTGAAAACCTAGACCCGCAGGAGAAATACCGGACTTATACGGATACACGCGGTAACGGCGTCGAAAGGGGGTAGCATTGTGGAACCAGCTGCTTGTTTGTGTTAGGGTAGCCCATAGGAACATAAAACAAGTTGGTAGAACCCAACTCTTCGGAAGATTCCCGACGTTTCGTCCGATAAGGGAGTTTAACCCTATAAGCGCATGTAAACTCACGAGGGAGAAACGGACGTCGGTGAAGCGGGTCACACCCCGGAGTGCAATCTTTGCCATCCAAAGACCACAACACACATATAATAACATGGTATGGCACCCTCTAGCTTGTGAAAGGTTCCGGACGCTCCGTAGCCCCCCTCCGGTGAAAACCTAGACCCGCAGGAGAAATACCGGACTTATACGGATACACGCGGTAACGGCGTCGAAAGGGGTAGCATTGTGGAACCAGCTGCTTGTTTGTGTTAGGGTAGCCCATAGGAACATAAAACAAGTTGGTAGAACCCAACTCTTCGGAAGATTCCCGACGTTTCGTCCGATAAGGGAGTTTAACCCTATAAGCGCATGTAAACTCACGAGGGAGAAACGGACGTCGGTGAAGCGGGTCACACCCCGGAGTGCAATCTTTGCCATCCAAAGACCACAACACACATATAATAACATGGTATGGCACCCTCTAGCTTGTGAAAGGTTCCGGACGCTCCGTAGCCCCCCTCCGGTGAAAACCTAGACCCGCAGGAGAAATACCGGACTTATACGGATACACGCGGTAACGGCGTCGAAAGGGGGTAGCATTGTGGAACCAGCTGCTTGTTTGTGTTAGGGTAGCCCATAGGAACATAAAACAAGTTGGTAGAACCCAACTCTTCGGAAGATTCCCGACGTTTCGTCCGATAAGGGAGTTTAACCCTATAAGCGCATGTAAACTCACGAGGGAGAAACGGACGTCGGTGAAGCGGGTCACACCCCGGAGTGCAATCTTTGCCATCCAAAGACCACAACACACATATAATAACATGGTATGGCACCCTCTAGCTTGTGAAAGGTTCCGGACGCTCCGTAGCCCCCCTCCGGTGAAAACCTAGACCCGCAGGAGAAATACCGGACTTATACGGATACACGCGGTAACGGCGTCGAAAGGGGGTAGCATTGTGGAACCAGCTGCTTGTTTGTGTTAGGGTAGCCCATAGGAACATAAAACAAGTTGGTAGAACCCAACTCTTCGGAAGATTCCCGACGTTTCGTCCGATAAGGGAGTTTAACCCTATAAGCGCATGTAAACTCACGAGGGAGAAACGGACGTCGGTGAAGCGGGTCACACCCCGGAGTGCAATCTTTGCCATCCAAAGACCACAACACACATATAATAACATGGTATGGCACCCTCTAGCTTGTGAAAGGTTCCGGACGCTCCGTAGCCCCCCTCCGGTGAAAACCTAGACCCGCAGGAGAAATACCGGACTTATACGGATACACGCGGTAACGGCGTCGAAAGGGGGTAGCATTGTGGAACCAGCTGCTTGTTTGTGTTAGGGTAGCCCATAGGAACATAAAACAAGTTGGTAGAACCCAACTCTTCGGAAGATTCCCGACGTTTCGTCCGATAAGGGAGTTTAACCCTATAAGCGCATGTAAACTCACGAGGGAGAAACGGACGTCGGTGAAGCGGGTCACACCCCGGAGTGCAATCTTTGCCATCCAAAGACCACAACACACATATAATAACATGGTATGGCACCCTCTAGCTTGTGAAAGGTTCCGGACGCTCCGTAGCCCCCCTCCGGTGAAAACCTAGACCCGCAGGAGAAATACCGGACTTATACGGATACACGCGGTAACGGCGTCGAAAGGGGTAGCATTGTGGAACCAGCTGCTTGTTTGTGTTAGGGTAGCCCATAGGAACATAAAACAAGTTGGTAGAACCCAACTCTTCGGAAGATTCCCGACGTTTCGTCCGATAAGGGAGTTTAACCCTATAAGCGCATGTAAACTCACGAGGGAGAAACGGACGTCGGTGAAGCGGGTCACACCCCGGAGTGCAATCTTTGCCATCCAAAGACCACAACACACATATAATAACATGGTATGGCACCCTCTAGCTTGTGAAAGGTTCCGGACGCTCCGTAGCCCCCCTCCGGTGAAAACCTAGACCCGCAGGAGAAATACCGGACTTATACGGATACACGCGGTAACGGCGTCGAAAGGGGGTAGCATTGTGGAACCAGCTGCTTGTTTGTGTTAGGGTAGCCCATAGGAACATAAAACAAGTTGGTAGAACCCAACTCTTCGGAAGATTCCCGACGTTTCGTCCGATAAGGGAGTTTAACCCTATAAGCGCATGTAAACTCACGAGGGAGAAACGGACGTCGGTGAAGCGGGTCACACCCCGGAGTGCAATCTTTGCCATCCAAAGACCACAACACACATATAATAACATGGTATGGCACCCTCTAGCTTGTGAAAGGTTCCGGACGCTCCGTAGCCCCCCTCCGGTGAAAACCTAGACCCGCAGGAGAAATACCGGACTTATACGGATACACGCGGTAACGGCGTCGAAAGGGGGTAGCATTGTGGAACCAGCTGCTTGTTTGTGTTAGGGTAGCCCATAGGAACATAAAACAAGTTGGTAGAACCCAACTCTTCGGAAGATTCCCGACGTTTCGTCCGATAAGGGAGTTTAACCCTATAAGCGCATGTAAACTCACGAGGGAGAAACGGACGTCGGTGAAGCGGGTCACACCCCGGAGTGCAATCTTTGCCATCCAAAGACCACAACACACATATAATAACATGGTATGGCACCCTCTAGCTTGTGAAAGGTTCCGGACGCTCCGTAGCCCCCCTCCGGTGAAAACCTAGACCCGCAGGAGAAATACCGGACTTATACGGATACACGCGGTAACGGCGTCGAAAGGGGGTAGCATTGTGGAACCAGCTGCTTGTTTGTGTTAGGGTAGCCCATAGGAACATAAAACAAGTTGGTAGAACCCAACTCTTCGGAAGATTCCCGACGTTTCGTCCGATAAGGGAGTTTAACCCTATAAGCGCATGTAAACTCACGAGGGAGAAACGGACGTCGGTGAAGCGGGTCACACCCCGGAGTGCAATCTTTGGACGGCGATGAGTATGTTGATAATGAGTCGATGACATCATATTAACTTGCAGTAAAAAAATTCATGATAAAAGTGGTTCCTGAACAGAATATCAGAGCAATGACTTGCAAGAATATCGCGATCGAGCAAAGAAAAAAGAAAACTACCTAAGCCGACGGCACGTAACGCGTGGGGAGGAAAAAAAAGCACGCAACGCAACACAATCATACTATTGAAGTTTTTTTAAAAAAGCACGCAACGCGTGTATACACAGCAAGTAACGCGTGGGGAGGAAAAAAAAAAAAGAAATAAACGCCGACGGCACCCCCCGGCGTAGGCCAGCACGTAACGGCCGCGCGCGTACGCCGTAACGGAGCGTCACGTACGCCGAGGGGGTCCTCTACGCCGACGGTGGCCTCGGGGTAGATTGCATACGCCGAGGGGCGTACAGACGCCGAGGGGCACGCCGCGAGCCAATCCTGTCGACCCCCCTACGCCGAGGGGGCCGACATTTGGCCGTCGGCGTCTCTGGCGGCCCTCGGCGTCTGTGCTGTTTCCCGTAGTGTGTAGTCATGTGTCTACCTAACTTGAAAAACTGTGGAGAGAGAGAGAGACATAGATGATTTAGGACCCTATATGTGGGTCCATATTTCTGTAGCGTATAATAACATGTACCTGTGAAAAAACTGTAGTCATGTGTCTACCTAACTGTCCATTCATGTGTCTTTGTTCGTGCAGGTCCACTTTCGTTCAGCCAGTTTTGATGGAAGGCTCCGTAGGAGATCGAATGGTGTATGCACACATCATCGCGTTCTTAAACAGTGCGATGTGGACATTGTACGCCTCCACGGATCTCCCCGGAAGAATCTTGTTCTGCATCGTCAGTGGAGTCGGCATACTGTTTCAAATTTTCTACATCAACTTCTACATCTACTACGCGGAAGGGAAAAAGCGTGCATATGCCCTCATCCTTCTATTGGTTGCTATCATGTTCGTCTTCATAATAGGATAATTAGTACTTTTGATGGTACTGACGCATAGGTGGAATACTGCATTCATCGATGTCATGGCCTCAGCTTCTGGGACATCTATGCATATCTTTCCTATATTTGACGTGGTGAGTGTGGGCAGCAGACTGTGAAATGCACACCCTGGCATGATTTATCTATTTCGAAATGGGAACTAAGCCTGGCATGATTTATCTATGGATTATTGTTCGTTTGTGGATGGACTGAAACCCATAGAGCTTGTACGGTGCAGGTAATGATGATGAAGAGCAAGCACATCAGCAGCATGAACCCGATCATATCACTGATCTCTCTCTTTGGTGCTTCTATTTGGACACTCTACAGCTTCCTATCCGCCCCTGTCAATTACTACGTTTTGGTACGTAATGTCTATCTCCTGGTCCGATCAATTCAGTTAATTGTAGGCACGCGCACACAATGCCCAATCCCTATCTCCATTGTACGCAATCCTACACACACACCCGCATGCTACATTAACTTGTTCTTACGGAAAGCAACAAATTAAGAGATCCGTTCTGGGAGTTTAGGTTCATTGATGTCATTTTATACGTGCAGGTGCCAAGTCTCCTCGGCATTTTATCCGGGGTTTGGCAAATTTTTGTATACTTGATGTACCGCAAGAACATCGGCAACTCGGCGAAAACTGATGTAGTGG
>JAPCYS010002378.1:0-45106 GCA_028641055.1 Alopecurus myosuroides
AACGTTTATCAAGAAAGCAAACCGCAACTCCATCCTAACCCACGAAAACAGAGACGCAATCAGATGCAAATCAACGGCATCCCATGTCTAATCGACAATTCAAAGCTCAGTACTTACCCATTGGGAACCCAATCGTGGAAGCAGATGGCCACGCGGAACGGCCGCGGCGGTGCAGGTGGTGCTGACGACGCAAATGCGTGCTGCTGGCTGCGACACAGGTGGCGACACAGGTGGTGGTGGGGCGCTGGCTGAGGAAGGTGGCGGTGGAGCAGGTGGTGGTGGCGCCGCAGGTGGTGGTGCCGCAGGTGCTCGTGGCGCAGCAGGGGGTGATGCGGAGGTGGCAGCGGCGAGAGCGGCAGCGCACGACGGCGGGGAAACTAAATTGGGAGGCAGCGCACGACGGTGGTGGCGGGAAGCTCGGGTGTGGACTATTCAGATTAGTCAACTAACTGCGTGGTCCCACCTGTAAGCTCCGGACGCTTTCAACGAGCTGGCAGTCCCACGCGGACCCACTTCACGAAACGGAGTCTGACTCCTCCGTGCCCACTTCGCCTAACGGATTCGACTCCAAACTTACCGTTCCAGGCTCTCCTTAGTAGTTGCGCACAGACTAGGGGCAAAACTGAGGTCGATTCCGTGCTAGCGGTAAAACTGAGTACAAGTGGACCGCTGTGGTCATATATATATATATATATTTGACTCCCTGGGGTAGAATATTATTCTGCACCCTGCACGTCCCATGCGCGCGCTCGTCCGTCTTGTTTAAGACCCGTTGTCCATGTGATGTAATTTTATGGTCTGAACCTGAGCCTATTATGCTCCCGGCCCACCCCACGCGTGTGGCCGTTCCGTTTTCAATCTGTTGTACATGTGGGGTAATTTTACGGCCTGAACCAGCGGGAATCCATTGGAGGCACTTTTCATGTCACGTAAGATTGTGTATGTACATTTACACCACGAGGGATGCATTCATGTGTCATACATCTAACGTAATTTTTTATACGTACAAAGCAGATTGATACCACAAGCTATGCACATGATTACAACAACATAATTTTACATTGCAACCAGAATAACAGCCGATTTGCTAAGTTGCCGAGAAAAGGCATTATCATATTTGGGGAACATATCTTGTTGTATTGTTCAACAAAGGATTCGATACTAGCTAAAATTGAATCAGTTGTCTGGGGCCTAACAATTCTGCAGCACACACCATAATTCCACTCAAGTAGAACGTGGCTTTCCTAAAGGAGGTAAAAGCATATCTAAAAAAAAAAGCTTTACAGTTTACTTCCAATCAATCACCGCTGATTCCTCTCCTAGCTTAGCAATCCCGGGAAAGAACACACCTGCCCAACACAAATCATGTATTGTTTTGCATGCTATCTCCCTACCTCTCTCCCTGTAATCGACCAGAATCACATAGTTTCTTTCCAATATTTAAATAATGGCCGTCACTAGAAGATCCGTCTGAAAGTTTGTTATAGCTAAGCTATTCCACAAGGAAGCAAGAATCAGAGAGAATTGGCCAGGAAGCTGATTTCTGGTACAAAGGTGCTGCTATTGGAGTCACCGTAAGAGCCCATGCGTGCGGACGGAAGCTTCAGTATCTACCGCTGCACTGCATTTCTAGCACCTGTCGAAAGAGCTCGTCGGTGTTTTGGTCCCCCGATGAAGACATATTGTACGGCGAGGCAACGGTGCTTCCTTCGTGCTTTTCCGGCTGTCAAACTGACAATTTGATACATGTAAAATCAAGGTTAGATAGCTTTGTTGACGAACACAATGTTTAGGGTGGAACGGTGTAACCCTTTCGGGTCACCGGGTACGTGTTAATATATGTGTGGAAGAGCCCCACACGTGGCTATTACAGGTGGGGTATGTATACGGTTGGTGTACTACACCATACCGTATACATACCAAGATTACATCTCCAATACTCCCCCTTAATCTAAACCTGGGACAGGTTTAGATTACGTTTAAACTCATCTAGCTTTTTGGTACATAATGTCTTGGTAAAACCATCTGCTATCTGATCATTGCTAGAGATAAACCTGATGTCAAGTTGCTTGCTAGCAACACGCTCTCGAACAAAAAAGAAATCAATCTCAATGTGCTTGGTACGTGCATGAAACACTGGGTTTGCAGATAGATATGTGGCACCCAGATTATCACACCAAAGACATGGTTTCCCCTTGAGACTGACACCAAGTTCACGAACTAGAGCCTCAACCCAAATAAGTTCTGCAGTAGCATTGGCAAGTGCTTTGTATTCAGCCTCAGTACTGGAACGAGATACAGTAGGCTGTTTTCTGGCACTCCAAGAAATAAGATTGGGACCAAAAAATATAGCAAAACCACCAGTAGAGCGTCTGTCATCTAAATCACCTGCCCAGTCAGCATCTGAAAAAGCACTAAGAAGAGTCGACGAAGACTTCTGAAAAGTAAGTCCAACTGATCGTGTGCCATGAATGTATCTGAGAATCCTTTTAACAGCTGACCAATGTGTTGTTGTAGGAGCATGAAGGTATTGGCATACCTTATTAACCGAAAAAGAGAGATCAGGACGTGTCAGAGTGAGATACTGAAGTCCTCCTACAATGCTTCTGTAATGAGCTGTATCATCAGGACCAAGAGGAGAGCCAGTATTCAATCCCAACGACTCTGTAGTAAAGAGAGGAGTTGGACATGAAGTACACGAGCTCATGCCAACTTTGGCTAATAAATCATTTGCATATTTTTCCTGATTTAAGAGCAGTCCATCATCCTGCTTATGAACTTCCATACCAAGAAAATAATGAAGATCTCCTAAATCCTTAAGAGAAAACTCAGAACTCAAATGATGAAGAAGAACTTGAATGGCTTGGTTGGAGGAACTTGTCACAATGATATCATCCACATAAATAAGAATAAACATAGAGATACCTGACCGATCATAAAGAAATAAGGAAGTATCTGCCTTGGAAGGTTTGAACCCCAGTTGCTGAAGTTTTGTGCTAAGACGAGAATACCATGCTCGAGGAGCCTGTTTCAAACCATATAGAGCTTGTCAAGTTTACATATAAAGTTTGGAGTAGCGGAGGACTCAAAACCAGGTGGTTGTTTCATGTAAACATCTTCTTCCAGAACGCCATGAAGAAACGCGTTCTTTACATCTAGCTGCCGTAAACTCCATCCTCGAGAAACAGAAATAGAGAGCACAAGTCTAATAGTAGCAATTTTAACAACAGGACTGAAAGTATCCTCATAATCAATACCATACCGTTGTTTAAATCCTTTAGCAACTAGGCGTGCTTTATACCTGTCAATTGTACCATCAGCATTCCTTTTGATACGATAAACCCATTTGCAGTCAATAACATTCCTGTGAGTATTAGGAGGAACAAGATGCCAAGTGTTATTTGCACGAAGTGCATCATACTCAGTTTGCATAGCATCCCTCCAATGTGCATTTTTTAGTGCCTCAGTAAGATTCTTGGGTTCTCCTGTAGATGTGAGAAGAGCATACCGTATTGTACCATCAGTAAATTTTTCGGGTGACGAATACCTTTCTGTAATCGTGTTTGAACTCCAACAGTAGGGGGTGGTGCAGCAGTTGACTGCACAGAAGATCCGGAGGCGACCGTATCCGTGCTGGGATCGGTGCGATCCGCACCGGAAGCTGTGCAGCGATCCGCACTGGCTCGTCTGGAGTTGTCGGGCGCGGATTCAGATGGTGGTGTCGTTGTCGGCGACGTGGCGGGCGCGTACTGGTGCGGAGAACCCAGCAGCTGGTCCCGCGACGGAGACAGCTCACCAGGGGCAGGACCCAGCGAGCCCGCGCGTGACGAGGGTGGTGGAGAATCCGCGCGGGGGGGCGTGGGCGCGCGTGACGAGGGTGTCGGCGACGTGGCGGGCTCCCGTTGGTGCGGACGAGGACCGGCGACGCTGTCACCGCCAGGGGCGCGATCCGAGGCGGATTCGCTGGGCGAATCGCTCTCGGGATCGGCGCTGACAGCACCTGGTCGGCTGTGTGCTTCAGAATAACATTCAGAGGCAGTTCTTTCACCATTTTGCTCAGAATTTGATGCCGATTGCTGCGTTGAATCCGTGGAAGGCTCAGTAGTAGGTTCCTGTGGAGTTTGAACAACAGGAACAATATGCACATAATTGTCATTAGATTGCACACCCCTATCACATGATACCGAGGAAGGATCATCAAATGGAAGAAGCATGATTTCTTCACGAAGACGACGACCCGCGTTTGGATTCAAGGAAGCAAAAGGAAAAACGTTCTCATCAAAGACAACATCACGAGAAATGTAAACACGACCGGTATCTGGATCTAGACATTTAACTCCTTTGTGTCGAGGACTATACCCCAGAAAAACACACTTCTTAGACCGAAAAGAAAGTTTGTGTTTATTATAAGGACGAAGATTTGGCCAACATGCATAACCAAAAACACGAAGAGAATCATAGTTTGGGGTAACTTGAAGGAGTCGTTCAGTAGGTGTCTCAAAATTGAGAACTTTTGAGGGAAGCATGTTAATAAGAAATGTGGCTGTAATAAAGGCATCATCCCAGAACTTTAGTGGCATAGAGGCATTGGCAAGCAAGGCAAGACCAACTTCAACTATGTGGCGATGTTTGCGCTCAGCTGAACCATTTTGCTGATGAGCATGTGGACATGAGACATGATGAACAATACCAACACGTTGAAAGAAACTGTTTAGTTTTTCATACTCACCACCCCAATCAGTTTGCATAGTGAGAATTTTACGACCAAACTGACGCTCAACATATTGTTGAAAATCAAGAAACACTTGAAAAACTTCAGAGCGTTTCTTAAGCAAATAAATCCATGAAAATTTACTGAAATCATCGATGAAACTTACATAATATGCATGTTTGCCTACAGAAAGAGGAGCTGGACCCCATACATCAGAAAATATCTGTTCCAATGGAACAGTGGAAACACTAGTGGAGACTGAATAGGGTAGCTGATGACTCTTAGCCTGTTGACATGGATCACATATGTAAGGATTTATTTCTGGGGAATACGAAAGTTTATTTTTTCTAAGAACCTGCTGAACTATAAATGATGAGGGGTGTCCTAGACGACGATGCCATGTAGAGGATGAAGGTTTGATGGTGGCGAGAGCATGCTTGGATGACTCCGAGACAGGAACGAGGGGATACAAGCCACCATGACAGGGACCTTTATACACGATTTGCTTCGTGACCTGATCCTTTATCAAGAAAAAGAACGGGTGAATTTCCATGAAGGTATTGTTATCTAGTGTAAGATGATGAGCAGAAACTAAATTTTTGGAGGCCTCAGGAACATGCAAAATATTACGAAGATGTAGGGAGCTATTAGGGGTGTGCAAAACAGAATGACCAACATGTGTAATGTCCATACCTTGTCCACCGGCATTGTGGATTTGATCACGACCTTGATAGTTCTCCTGAACCGTGAGCTTGTTAAGTTGACCAGTAACGTGATTTGTTGCTCCTGTATCAACATACCAGTTGGTGTCTACTCCATAGGCACCTTTGGGCTCCTTAGGTGGTGGTGGAGGTTCATCATCATCATCGCCATATCTCCACCAACAGTCACCTGCGGAGTGACCCTCCTTTTTACAGATTTGACAGTACACTCCTTCCTGCCAAGGAGAGGCCACACGGTCCTTTTTGCCCCCCTTCTGACGACGCCCTTGGGGGCGCTGCTCATTACGTGGCTGCTGCGGTGGTGTGGGTTGTGGAGGACGAGGAGGTCGGTATGGTGGTTGTGGCATACGATAGGCCGGTGGTGGGTCTGGGGGCGGCATTGGCTGGTAGGTGTTGTAGGGCTGCGGGTATGGGTGTGGATGGTATGGGGTAGGGTACGGCTGGGGTGTGTATGGTGGCGGTGGCGAAACATAGGCTTGGTGTGGGGGTGTGTATGGCATCGGGTGGGGGCTGTATGGTGGAGTAGGATATAGAGGGGGCGCGGGCTGAGGACGAACAGACCCACTGTTGTATTGATGCGGATGCCGAGCAGCAACATTAACTGACGAAACAAAGGAACCAGGGGCGGTTTGGCCGGTGTTTTGGAGCATATGGCCACGAGTTTCACAGGACAAGATCTGCGAGCACATGTCATTGAGGGACGTCGACGGAACGGCGTTGATGGCAGCAACTAGGTTGTTGAAGGAGCCGTCAAGGCCATTCATAATATAGTCTTTCAGTTCATCGTCATCTACTGCTTTCCCGGCTGCAGCAAGCTGAGAGGCGAAGCCACGCATTTTGGTGATGTAGTCCTGAGCAGACAGGTCCCCTTTCTTCGTGTTCGTGAGCGCACCACGGATGGTGGACACACGAGATTTAGATTGCGCGGAGTAGAGGTCGTTTAGGGCACGCCACACCGTAGCCGCAGAGGAGAGCCCAAAGACATGCGGAAGGACATCTTCGGCGAGTGAGTTGACGAGGAAACTCACAACGAGTTGGTCCTTGGTGATCCATGCATCATACGCCGGGTTGTCAACTTTCACCTTCTTGTGATTCTCATCCTCGGCCTCAAGAAACTCCGGCGGGCAGCGATCAGTGCCCTCAAGTAAGCCCATTACACGCGCACCCCGAAGGGTGGGTAGAGCTTGAGTCTGCCAATACATAAAGTTTTCCCGCGTGAGCTTGATCGAGGGCGGATTGCCGATGGAGGCAGGGGCGGGCGGAGTCCATGTAGACGCCATCGATCACAACAGAGTCGTGGGCGTAAGCAGTATCGACGAGATCGTTGAAGGGCGATCGGAAGAGATCGGCCAGGGTCCTGGGAAAACGAATCTAGGGTTTTTGGTGTAGAGAGATTTGTAGGGATGTAGGGCTAGTTGGTAAGGGGAATGGAAACGGGAGGTTGTACTGAGGGTCCTGGAGAGGAGAGGTGATCGTAGTGTGTTGGAGAACCGGCGGCAGAGGTGGAAGAGAGCCACAACGGCGGCGGCGGCAGCTATCGTAGAGGAAGAAGGAGGCCTGATACCATGTTGACGAACACAATGTTTAGGGTGGAACGGTGTAACCCTTTCGGGTCACCGGGTACGTGTTAATATATGTGTGGAAGAGCCCCACACGTGGCTATTACAGGTGGGGTATGTATACGGTTGGTGTACTACACCATACCGTATACATACCAAGATTACATCTCCAATAAGCTTACCAACCAATAAGCAAAAGATCAACTGAAACTTGATTTATCCATAGGGACGTAATTACTGGAAATTGGCAAAACAAGTTGCTCCACGAAGAAATTATCCAAACCAAAACCACTGTTAAAATTGTTCAAGACAACGAAGAAATGTGTACTCCTTCATTTCTACATATACCCACTTCGAAAGACAAACAACAGAAATCGAACTAGCATCACATGCAACGGATGTTCTCTCAATATACCATTTTGTCTTGCGCCAAAATTATCTGCCACCCGCAATGCATAGATAAGTAAAGTAGTTTGTCAAAAAGATTGCCACAAAAAGGAAAGCATACTATTGTGAACTACAAAAATGTGGTTCCTTGATGTATGTTGTGTTCCATAATAACCTGCTAAACAACTGTCTTTCTAAACCACAATCCATCCCGGCTCACATGATATTGGGGGAAAAAAGGCCCGGTATAGCTACTATGTGACTGCCAAATTAAGCTAAATATGGAAAACAAATCAATCAGCAACGGGAGTCTAGCTAGCAAGCAAATCAATTGGAAGCGGGCGGCTAGCAAGCTAATCAAGGACACGAGGTAGTCAGACCAGGCAGAGGTGATGTCATGCCCAAGCACGTGACAGGTGAGCTCGTCGCTAGAGCAGGGGCAGATCAGCAGGTTGGGACACCAGCAAGGAACAGAATGAGGTGGGCAGCCAACAGGGAGCGACAAGAGATTTATATAGTAAAAAAGATTGCATTGTACACCATACAGTATATTTACGAGGTTGAAAACGAGACCATATCTCAGATTGAAAGAAAAATTTCTGAGCAACGTGTTATAAAATGGGCGGGACACTATAAATGCTCTACATTTTGGCATGAAATTCTAATACAGATGCAAAGTACATGGGAACACACTAAGTAAGATAGCAATTGCAACTAATTAGGGTCATTTTCTCCCAAAATGCTATGAGGAAAAAACGAACACATGATATGTGCAGGGAGGTTATGTTAGAAATAAATTACTAACAATCTTAGCTTTTAGGCATAACAAATTCCAAACAAATAACATGGTTGCTAACAGATCTGCACTTCAAATGGCGGTAAGTATATTCAGAATTTTGTTGTCGTTTTGGCAGCAAACTAGCTGGGAAGCGAGCTTACCATGGATATGTTATGGGTACGACCGCACGAGGCCAGGATGGCGGCAACATGAACTGGTCGTTGGTGGCTGGAGCTCCTCGGCAGCGTTCCAGGCATGGAGTGCTGGAGCCCAACAGTAGGAGCTCGATGGCAGGAGCCCAGACGAAGGCCCTTCAGAGCAGTGCGCACTGGACCTGCAGAGGACGGCCGGCGAGGCGCACTGGACCTTCTTCCAACCAAGCCTGCAACTAAATTGATCAAATATCAGGATCCAATCCATACACAAGCTGATGCACACGGGGAACACAACAGGTCAGACGGAAGGAGAAAGTGAGATGGACCTTTTATGCCTGACGAGGTGAGCAGAGCGAGCAGGGAGCCATCCATGGATGACTAGTACGGTGGAAGGCATGTCGGCGTGGGAGCTCGGGCACCTCCTCGTCCTCCTCAATCTGAGAAAGAACACATAGTCCAGCACGGATCAACCTCTTTGGCGGGGGCTGAAGATCAAGCGATGTGGCCGACGTCGCGAGCGGAAAGATTGCACGGACTCAAGCGTGGATCGATCTACCAGATCGCGACTGACCGGCTTATGCCTCCGCCTCGGCAGACGGCCGCCAAAGTCGTCGTAGTCCTGGCAACCAAGTTCCCTGCAAGGCCCCTAGGTCAGGGGAACTCCAGCACGGCCGGGCAGTGAGGATGTCGGCCGCCGCGTACCGCGATGGGGACGCTACCACCGCCGCCCGACAACAGCGCCGTCGAGGACACAGGCTGCTGGCCGAGGCTGCTCGCCGGCCGCACCCTGCCTCCGCCCTGGAAATTCCCGAAATTCCCGAACCGCACCGCACGCACGAACATGATTCTGGCGAAAGAAAAATGCAAAAAATTACGTTAGGTGATGGGACGCTCTGACCTCTGTAAACTGGGTTTGACCGCAACAGGTGAACCAGACCTGATCTGGTATTGATGGTAATAAATTAATACTGTGTATATTGTTTACGTACTTGAAGTATGTTCGAATTAGCTTTCCGCTCTACTCGCAAACTTAGAATCCACATAAATTAGTCCCTGGTGCATGCTGCAATCCATTCAACGTTTTAAAAGTTGGCTCATCTTTGAATATAACTTGTACTTTCTTTTTGAACCGTGTCCAACACCTGCTCGGGAAAGAAAATGAACAAAGGAGTTATTAATTACTTGATATAATGAAATGAACGAAAGAGGCCGATATAATGTGATAAATATTAAAATTACTTCTGCACTGCTCTTGATCCCTACTTATTGAGTCCATGACTTCAACTTCGGACTTGTCCGGCTGAATGTAATCCAGTGGAATCTACGGACGTTTACACAAGCAGACATGCATAAATCATCAATTATGTTTAACATCGAGTAAGCAAAAAATAATGTATACAAAGACAGAAACAACCTGAAGTTGTAAGGAAATAGTATTTTCTTACAGAAAGTCTGCTCAACTAAAAAGGTGTAGATGCCATGCTCAACGTCTTTGGGGTGCATTTGTAATGTATATTCATTGATGATATATGGGTCAATGAACTCAACGTCATAGATTCTATTTATGTTGCACTCGAGCATCTGCATTCTGCATAATAGCGTACAAAAGAATATAGCCAGGATAATATATTACATGCAATTAACAAGCTGAGATAGAGTCTTAATTACAAAAATATATCACTTACGGACAATAGCAACCGAGGATAGATTTGTCGATCGTGCACTGATTATATAACTGAAACAATTCACTCATTTGAATATTTATCGAGTAAGCTTTGTTGTGATGCTCCTCTCTATCGTCCGCCGCAATCCATTCTTTCGAGTTCTTATTCTTCATTTTCAACATGTACTATGTGTGCAAATTGCGCATATTTGTTGATAGTTGCGTTTCCTCCTCACGACTGACCAGAGGCTCCCCTTTGACATATTTCGGTGCTATCTCACACATTTGCACTTCTTCATATCCTAACATTGAACCAAGAGACATACCCATTGCGTCAGCATTTTCTTTGGCAGGCGCTATAGTCAAACCCAGTTGTCTAGGAGTAGTTATGGCTCTGGGTCCAATAATTGGAAGTCCTTATGCATATTGGCTATGAATTCCTTGTCTATATCGGCTATTTATGTTCTCCGAGCTGGCGAATTTGTTTCCCGCTTTTTGCAACTGTTGTTTTATTCGTAGGCTTGCAATCTTGCTTAATAATTTCGCGGTCATAGTCTAATCTCATATTCATCTTATAGTTGGTTGGTTGGTCAATAAATTCCATAGCCCACTATTTGATTGTTTCATCAAATATATACTTTGCCTCGACCATTTTCTATGCAAAATGAGCCTTCACTTGGGCAGCCACTACCGGTGCGTTTTCCTCAACAGTCATGTCATAAGCTCTCTGAACAAGAGGCTTTGGCGCTTTGGGTATCCTCGACTGTTTTGGAGTCTTTCTCTGAGTAGTACTAGTTGTAGGGGTGGCCAGGTTCTGCTTTAGCACCAGAAGTGGATTAGGGGGAGGCGTCCGCTGACGCGCCGGAGGTGGACTAGGGGCGGAGTTGGGTGACACGTCGGATATTGAGATGGACTTGGAGGTTGACGATTTTCGGGGGGAGGAGGTACGATTCCTCGGAGTCAGTGGCCTTGGCGTTGAGCCTGAAAACTTGATGTATTTCTTTTTCCATAGATTGATTTGGCGCTTGACATCCCCTAGTTTCGTATCCCATTCAGGTGTAGCGATGTCAATCTCTAGCTCCTCATACCCCTCGACTAGGTGATCCACCATGACACGAGCATAGCTAGTTGGAATCGGAGTCCATGGTGGAGTGCTCCATATAGACAAGGTAAAGCCGTGCCCCGCCACCTTGAAGGACATGTTCTTCATTGGCTGATGTAGCTCACAATATTTCATCTCCCCGACATCATCAGCCCGGTGCATCATCGAGAAGTGCATGATCATCATCCCGAAGCTACGTGGAAGCAACACTGCTTCTCCGCTTGCTATTATTATCCAATGGAGGATATTCTTAAGGCTGAGATGACCTTTGGCTAAGTGCTTCCACTAAATTTTTCATCTGAGCCAGTTCCACTTCTATCTTCCGGATCCGTCTGCCTCCCGGTCCTTCTTTCTCTTATGGCTTCTGAAGTTGTCTTTGCATTCGGGAAACCCTTCCTTCCACGAAACATCGGCGCCTTTGCCTCGTGTTCATCCTGGTTTTCGAGAATTCCCTTCGGCGCGTGTTAGCTCATCATTCTGTCTCTCTCTGGCCGGAACAATCCTGCTTGAGCATCAACCATTGCTTGAAAAAGTGCATTGGAGTGTACTAGAATTTTCTCTTGAAATATTGTCGCCCATGTTTCTGGGTCCAACGTTCCCCATGCCCGTACCACAATTATTTTGACATGTCGGGCCATCCATCTATACCTGGAGTGATCCCTGTACTCCTCATCTCGGCCTACATAGCTTCCCATTTAGGCACGACAGTTTTGTAGCCACTTCTCCCCAATTTTTGGTGGTATTTCTTTTTCTCAGCATTTCTCTTATTTATTTTCGACCTTTTCTTGGCTACAGAAAATTCCTTGTACACCACAAATTCGGGCCACTGTTCTCTCTCTCCAGTGAAATCTGGAGTCGTCTTTTTCGCGACATATTTCGCATGTAATTTTTTCTTGTAGTTCCGGAAATGTTCGGCCATCTTACTTAGAGCCTAATCCTTGACTCTCTTTCTTCTTTTAATCCCATCCGGAATTGGGTTACCATCTGCCCCGAATTCTGCATACTCTGGAGGTAGTATGAAATGTGCCTCGAGCTTCTTCCAAATGGTTCTCTATAATCTTCACCTTCACCTCTTATAATGTCCCAAATAAACTGTTTGTCCCGATGGTTTGTGCGATCCATAACTTATCAAATTCCTGAAAGAAAGGTAAAACAAGTTAGAAAAAAAAGAGTAAGAAATAACTTAACTATTCCAGAAAGAATTATCTCTTCTAAAATTCTATCTATTCAAAAAAATTATATCTATTTTACAGTTAACAGTAACACTAGAATTAAACACTAACATTACTAGAGCTACAAAAATACTAGCACTAATACTAATTAACACTAACACTACTAAAATTTATATCTATTATAAAATTAACACTAACACTACTAAAACTACTAAAATTAACACTAACACTACTAAATTTATATCTATTCTAAAATTACACTAACAATACTAATTAGCACTAACACTTAGAACTAACACAACTAAAACTATCAAAATTAACACTAACACTAACACAATTAAAACCAACACTAACTAAAATACAATTAACACTATTAAAATTAACAGTAAATAAAATTAAAGTAACTAAAACCAACACTACTAATAAACACTAACACTAACACAAGTAAAATTAACACTAGCTAATTAAAAGTAGTAACATAATCTCTAACTAATATAACTACTAAAAATATACTAATTAACACTAACTATACTAATGGAGGGGGTGGCCGGAGTGGCTCACCGGCTGTGGAGGAGGTGCCGGCCGGAGTGGAAGAGGCGCGACTGCCAGATTGGCGGCTCTTGGTGGAGGAGGCGCCGGTGAAGAGGGCCGCCGGATCCGTGCACGGGTTGGTGCAGGATGGCAGCGGCGGCGGCGACGCGGGGCGGCATCGTCTCGTTGTCTTTGTCGTCTGTGTCTCGTCATCTTCGTCTAGATCTCTCGAGAGGACGATTGATGCGGTGAAGTTTATATAGCCGGGGCCTCTAGTCCCGGGTCGTGGCATGGGCTTTAGTCCTGGCCCATGCCACGACCCAGGACTAGAGGTCTCTCCTTTCGTCCCGGGACTTGATATCAGCTAGGACTAAAAGTCGAATTTCGGCGCGAACGAAGGTTCGCGCGTGAGGAACCTCGATGCTCCAATGGTAAGTTCAATCATTATTTCATTATCGCACTATATCGCGGTCTAAATCGTTCATTTGCTGATATCAAGTAATTAACATATAACTCATGGAGATTACCAGTGAATGGAAACCGAAGCTGACTTTTAGACCTACTAGAGTAAGTAGTATATATCCTAGCTATATATGTATGTGCATCTCTTTAATTCTAGTATCAATACCATTAGCATGCTTGGCTATTATTTGATTGAATTATATTCTCGTAAAGTGGTTGAGACAGGAACAAGAGAATAACTTATGTGGATACTACATTTGCGAGTACATTCGCATGAAGACCAGTGAGCGGCGCAAGGAGGTAAGACAAATTGATGCACGTAAACAATTTTCACAGTTTTATTCTATTACCAAGAATTGTGTTAGTTTCCTTCATATATACACACACGACTCAAATATTCATATTGTTCTCGATCTTTAAAGATGGAAAACATGCGGGCGAAGATCCTACCATAGAACCACATACGAGGAATTCAAGAGGAGTTGGCGGGATTTTTATTTCAGCATGTCATACCTCTATGCGGCGAGTTCAACTACGCCGGAAATTAGGTCTAGCTCCAACGTACCGGAGATTCTTGCAATAACCACGCCGATAGAGAGAACAGCGAGAAATGTAGAACGCTTGCTGATTGTTTAAGAGGTGCAATGTAATACAAAATATATATATATGCATGCTTGCAGGAAATATTATATTATATGTATGCATCAACGTGTATAGTATGTATGTAGTACCATAGAACAGCGAGAATTAACTGGAATACAAAAATGAAAAACCTAAAACCCTAAACCCCAAACCCTAAAACTCTAAACCCCAAAACCCCAAAACACCAAAACCCCACGGGATATTTAGTCCCGGTTTGGAACATAAACCGGGACAAAAGGGTCCTCCAGTCACGCGCTGCGCCGTTGACACGTGGTGTCCTTTTGTCCCGGTTTGTGTTACAAACCGGGACTAAAGGTCCCGCGGCTCGAGCTCTCCGCCGTGGCCACGTGGAGGTCTTTTAGCTCCGGTTTGTGGCCGGCCGGGATGAAGCGGGAGGACGGGGGGGGGGAGGGGGAGGGGGCCTTTAGTCCCGGTTGGAAAACCGGCACTAGAGGCCCTTACCAACCGGGAAAAGAGCTATCAAAATTTGTGGTTTATTGCTCTCAAAATTACGGTCAAAATGCATTGGTAATAAATGTGAGGCGGATCGCTACAGCCATGGAGGAAAATAACACCCCTCTTAACAATAGAGGTGCACTAATGCGCCTAGATGATCCGTGAGCAGATAGAACCAAACTTGATAAAACTGTCAACTAGAGAGTGTCGGTGATAATGTACTTTACACCATCGGAGACCCAAGTCTTGAGTAATAGCCAACACCAGAGACGCCTCACCTCGCCGATGAGACTGGCGAGCTAATCACATCCATATGCAATATAGGTGACTCCCCTTGCAGCCTTGAAGGTGCCTCCATGAAGGGAGAGACACCATGACGCCGCCACCACCCAGTCCGGAAACCAGAAATAGGGCTTCCCCCAACATAAGGAGGGATAAGTATGGCCAAGCCCACGATCACACCTCCAAGTAGGAAGCGGCACCCATAGACGTCGCTATGGTCACAGCGTCCGAAGCCACTAACTAGGATTTTCACCCAGGTTAAAGACTGTGCCAATAGATGGTAGATGGGTTGAGTCACTACAAGAAAAATGTTGATAGATGACCCTCAATTTTGGTCACCGGAAGGGAACGGAGCTCCATCCATGACTCCGTTTTGACCAAAAACTGATGGTCACATACCGAGCGTCTTATTCCATCACTAATGACTTTCCTCGATGGAATGGTCATGGCCGTTTGTATGACTAGATCAGAGGTTGGTCATCGGATGTCTGATATGGCCACGTCGGATCCTACGTGGCCAATCCTACTTGGCAGGTCATATATGAGATTCAGCCCGGTCCAATTTGGTGCTTTACATGTGCCAAACCAAACAAACCAGCCTATATATTTATTTTTCATGGCAATTTCGGTTTTGCTGAATGGGCCAAGCCCAACATTGTAGACTATTTTTTGTTTTGGGGCTATGGCCTTTTCAGCTTACGAGTTTCGGTTTCTCTTTTGTTTTCTATTTTTTAAGATGGGCCCAGTTGTCGGGTAAGTGGGTCCTAGTTGTATGGTTCAGGTAAAGCAGTCCCCAATTGCTACGGTCATATTCTGTAGCTTTCAATTTTCTAGTGAGGCGGAACAGAAATAGAAGTATAAATTCGAACATGAATACTGTCAAACTTGCCAATTTATAGTCAAACATAATTCAAATCAGGTTTACAATAAAACATAATTTACATCATGTATCAAGCTACCAAAAACACAATTTACATAACGAAGAACTCTACTTCTACTTCTTCGTCCTGGAGCTCACTGCGAAACATGAACGAAGGCCATCTGCATGTTAGAGAACAAAATGGTTAGAACAAGACAAGTGCTTTCAGCCAGGGGAGTTCACATGCAAGAAAATATGCTTTTCAAATGCAGCTCATGAACTACCATTTAATGAGGAAAGGGGCACAACAACGCATATATGTAAAAAGCCTAAAAAGGAAATTTGCTCTTGAACATGATGTTCTACAACAAAAGCACAACAATAAGTTATTCTGGTTACAATGGCATAGCAAAAAAATCCAACAACTTCACTTCAACACATTTATCTGATTCTGTTTTACTACAGCATTCAAGATCATGCAAGGGACTAGCAGTGCTAACCAACAGGAACCACCATGGTAAGTGCAGGACATGAAATGAACGTCACCGTAACAAATAAACCCGAAAAAATATAGTACAATACTACCACGACCATCGATTCAACTGACAGGATCTAACCTACATGATGTAAATTCTGAGAGGACATTGAAGATATAATCATTGGGTTGCCATTTAAATATTAGTTGAGCTATCAACGTAACTGATGCATTAAATCCCAAAAACGCCACGAGAAATCAGAGGCAAAGAGAGGGGAGGGTGCAGCAGCCACTCACATCGTTTAGGCGTTGATGTCTGTGCCAGAGGCCAATTTAGAGTTGCGGATCTTGAACACCTTCTAAAAGTCAGTCGCAACGATCCACAGCTGGACGCCGACCAGGTAGACACCTTCTCCTTTGTAGAATAATTATGGGACAATGCACAGACCCAATAGGGTCGGCTGCTCTCATTATATAGACGGACACATGTACAATTACAGGTACAACCCTGACAAAATACGGGGACCTATACCTAGTACAATATGTTACTCAACACCCCCCCGCAGTCGAAGGGTCGGCACCGACACATAGACTGGACCGAAACTCAGGAAAAGTCGTGGACGGCAATCCCTTCGTCATGATATCGGCGAATTGCTGAGACGTCGGTATGTGATGAACTCGAACGTGACCGAGTGCAACCTGCTCACGAACAAAGTGGATATCCAGCTCGATGTGCTTGGTGCGGCGATGATGAACGGGGTTGGCGGAGAGGTAGACAGCCGAGACGTTGTCGCAGAAGACCACCGTAGCCTTGTCGACGGGACAAGAGAGCTCGGTGAGGAGCTGACGAAGCCAAGTGCACTCAGCCACGGCGCGGTACTCGGCCTCAGCACTGGAGCGAGACACGGTGGGCTGCCTCTTGGAAGACCAAGAGACGAGCGAGGAGCCGAGGTAGACGCTGTAGCCGCTGGTGGAGCGCCGCGTGTCCGGGCAGCCCGCCCAGTCCGCATCCGAGTAGGCGACGATGTCGGTCGGCGTCGAGGGCGAGGCATGCAGCGACAGGCCGTAGCCCATGGTACCACGGACGTAGCGAAGGATCCGCTTCACCGCAGCCCAATGGGCGTCCCGAGGAGCATGCATATGCAGGCACACCTGCTGCACAGCATACTGGAGCTCCGGACGTGTCAACGTCAAGTACTGAAGGGCGCCGACGATGGAGCGGTAGAACGGCGCGTCAGAGGCGAGCGACCCATCGGCGGCGGAGAGCTTGGCCTTCGTGTCGACAGGAGTAGGCGCAGGGTTGCAATTAAGCATTCCCGCACGCTCGAGAAGCTCGTGGGCATACTTCCACTGGTGGAGGAAAAACCCGTCCGCGCGCCGAACAACCTCGATGCCGAGGAAGTAGTGGAGCGGGCCGAGGTCCTTCAACGCAAACTCAGCGCGAAGACTATCAGTGAGCTGTCGAAGGAGACCAGCGGTGGAGGCTGTCAGGATGATGTCGTCGACGTACAGCAGCAGGTAAGCCATGTCGTTGCCCGTCTGGTAGACGAACAGCGACGCATCGGAGCGCGTGGAGCGGAAGCCGAGCTGCTGCAAGAAGGCGGCGATGCGCTGGTACCAGGCGCGGGGCGCCTGCTTCAGTCCATACAAGGACCGAGAGAGCAAGCACACATCGTCAGGGCGCTCGGGGTCGACGAAGCCGATGGGCTGCTGGCAGTAGACCTGCTCGGACAGATGGCCATGGAGAAAGGCGTTGGAGACGTCCATCTGATGTACTGGCCACGCCCGAGTGGCGGCGAGGTGCAACACCGTGCGGATCGTGCCCGGTTTGACAACCGGGGCAAACGTATCCGTGAAGTCCACACCGGCGCGTTGCCGGAAACCGCGAACCACCCAGCGTGCCTTGTAGCGCTCGAGGACGCCGTCGGGGCCGAGTTTGTGCTTGAAGACCCACTTGCCGGTGATGACGTTGGAGCGAGGAGGTCTAGGGACCAGCTCCCAGGTCCGGTTGCGCTGCAGCGCGTCGTACTCCTCCTGCATAGCGGCGCGCCAGTGAGGGTCGCGCAAGGCGGCGCGAGCCGAGGTGGGCACCGGCGAGGGAGCGGAGGAGGACGAAGCACTCGGCGACGGAGAGAGCGCCGCCTCCTCACCGGACGCAGGAACCCCGCCGTCATGCGGCAGGACGCTGTTGCCGCTGGCCCAGAAGGCAGACGCGGCGGATGGTGAAGCCGTGCAGACGTACTGGTCGGCGGGGTAGCGCGTAGACGGGCGTCGTACACCCGCACGTGCTCGGGTGAGCATGGTTGCGGGAGCTGCAGCGACGGGCGGCGAGGCGGGCGATGAAGCGGCCGAGGGAGCGGTCGATGACGAGGCGGGGGACGAGGACGCCGGGGACGCGACCGGCTTCACGGTCGGGGGCGCCGCGGGCGACGGCGGCGACGGGGCCGCCGCGGACGTCGGCGGCGACGGAGGCGGACTAGGCGGGGCCGGTGCAGAGGGGGCCACCGCGGTCGGGCGTCGACGCGGAGGGCCGGCCGCGAGAGGGCCGGCGGGCGTCGTCAGGAGTCCCTGCTGAAAGGGAAAAATCAACTCGTCAAAGTACACGTGCCGGGAGGTGATCACGCGATGGGAGACCGGGTCGTAGCAGCGGTAGCCCTTGGTGTTGGCGGGGTAGCCGAGAAACACGCAAGGGAGAGAGCGCGGCGCAAGCTTGTGCGCGGCGGTGGCAGCGGTGTTGGGGTAACACCGGCAGCCGAAGATGCGAAGATCATCGTAGGAGGGCGGTACACCGTAGAGGAGGTGATGCGGTGTATAAGACCAACGCACACGACACGGGCGGATGTTGACGAGGAGGGTCGCCATGGCAAGGGCATCCGGCCAGAACCGTGGGGGCATGTGCGCATGAAACAGAAGGGTGCGGACGCAGTCGTTGAGGGTGCGAAGCATCCGTTCGGCACGACCGTTCTGTGGAGATGTGTAGGGGCACGTGAGGCGGAAGACGGCGCCATGTGCGGCGAGAAGCGAGCGGATAGCGATGTTGTCGAACTCTTTCCCGTTGTCGGTTTGTAAGGCGTGGATGGGGCGACCAAACTGAGTGGAAACGAAGGCGAAAAAGGCGGTGATGGTGGCGGCGACATCAGATTTCCGACGAAGGGGAAAAGTCCATACAAAATGCGAGTAATCATCCAGAAGCACAAGATAATATGTATAACCAGAATTACTCGAAACAGGCGAAGTCCAAACATCACTATGAATAAGCTCAAACAGAAAAGACGCGACTGTGGAGGATGAACTAAATGGAAGACGAACATGTTTGCCTAGACGACATGCTGCACAGGAGTGAGCATCCGTTTTATTAGAAGTGAAAGAAAATCCTTGCATTATTTGACGCATAGTGGCGGAGCTAGGATGGCCGAGGCGGGCGTGCCAAAGGTCGACACCGGTGGAGAGGGCGAGTGGGCCGCTGGCAGAGGTGGTTGCCGAACCAACGGGGTAGAGATCACCGGGGCTGTCACATCGGTGGAGAAGCATCCGAGTACGACCATCCTTAACAGAAAAACCAGAGGCGTCAAATTCCACAGTCACAGAATTATCACGAGTAAGAGAACGAACAGAAACAAGATTTTTAATCAAGTTAGGGGAGACAAGAACGTTATTGAGAGAGAGGGGGTGGAGGTGAAGGGAAAGCGACGGAACCGGTGTGAGTGATGGGGAGAGCATGACCGTTGCCAACGATGATGCGAGAGGAAGTGGAGGCGGGTGTAGAAAAAGAGAGGTTACCGGGGTGCGCCGCCATGTGCGCGGATGCGCCAGTGTCCATGAACCAGTCATCGCCGCCAGCGTACGCCCCAGCGGTAGGGGCGCTCTGGAGGGTGGTCAGGAGGGCAGGGTCCCACTGAGCCGAGGGCGCGGAGTAGGCAGGGGCGGCGTAGGCGGCGTAGCCCGGCGGGGCGGCGTGGCCGGGCGCGGGCGGCTGCGGCGCCGTGAAGTGCGCCTGATGAGTGGCGGGGCGCGATCCCAAGATGCCCGGGAAGGGGGCGCGCGGCACCGGCATGGTGTACGCGTGGACGATACCGGTCCACGGGTTGTAGCCGTTGATCCACGGCGGCGTAGGAGCGGCCGGGGCAGGGGCACGGGGGGCGGTGGGGGCACCGTTCCCGCCACCGTTCCAGCCACCACCGCGGCGGCGACGTCCGCGACGGCCGTTCCCACCACCACCACCCGTGGCCGGAGGAGGGGGTGGTGGAGGCGGTTGGGCGTAGAACCCAGCAGGAGCAGGGGCGGGCGCACGTGGCGCGGAGGCGGGGGCAGGGGCGCCCCGGGAGGCGGCGGCCATGAAGGCGGTGTGGGCCGCCCGAGCACGGAGGTGCTTGAGCCGGCGCTCCTCGAGGCGCAGGTAGGCGACGGCCGTCTCAAAAGACGGCGTGGTGAGGAGGGTGAGGTTGGCGGCGGCGTTGCTGAGATCCTCGCCGAGACCCGCCGACAAGGTGGAGAGCATGATCTTGTCATCGATCGGGAACTCCAAGTCGCGCAGCTCGTCGGAGAGAGACTTGAGCTTGAGGACGTACTCGTCGAGGGTGTGGTCGTTCTGGTGGGTGCCGAAGAATTCCTGCTGGAGGAAGGTGACCCGCTGGATCTTGTTGTCGGTGAAGAGGCCGGTGATTTTCACCCAGACCGTGCGCGCCGAGTCGCCGTCCCGGACGACGGTGCGGAAGATCTCGTTGAAGACAGTCCGGTAAAACCAGCGGATGATGGTGGCGTCGATGGCGAGCCACTCGGGGTCATGCGGCATGGCGAGGAGGTCGATGGTGCCGTCGACGTGGTCGAGGAGGTCGTACTCGCGGAAGAGGAGGCCGAAGTACGTCTTCCATGGGAAGAAGTTGGCAGCAGTGTCGGAGAGCGTCACCGGGACGTGATCGGCGATGGCGAACTCGCGGATGTCGCCGATGGAGGGGCCGGCGAAGGGGTTGCGGCTGCCGGAGTGCGAGGAGTTGAACGGATCGGAGGGGCCGGAGGAGGAGTTGAAGCCGGCCATGGCGATCTAGGGGCAGCGGAAGAGGTGGGGCTGGTGGGTGGGGCGGAAGTGGTGGGTGGAGGAGGGGCCGGCGGCGCCTGGGAGGAGGGCGACGGCTGGGGAGGAGGGAGGGGCGGCGGCGGTGGTGGAGCCGGCGGCGGCGGCGCCCAAGGAGGGGGCGGCGGCGGCGGCTAGGTCAGGACCGGGAGGGCCTCTGATACCATGTAGAATAATTATGGGACAATGCACAGACCCAATAGGGTCGGCTGCTCTCATTATATAGACGGACACATGTACAATTACAGGTACAACCCTGACAAAATACGGGGACCTATACCTAGTACAATATGTTACTCAACATCCTTGCTCCAAACCACCGCGTGGACCGTTGCTATCAACGCAACTGCTGCATCAAAACCCAAAAACGCCATGAGAAATCAGAGGCAAAGAGAGGGCAGGGTGCAGCAGCGACTCACAACGTTTGGGCGTTGATGTCTGTGCCAGAGGCCAATTTAGAGTTGTGGATCTTGAACACCCTCTAAAAGTCAGTCGCAACGATCCACAACTGCACGCCGAGCAGGTAGACGCCTTCTCCTTGCTCCAAACCACGGCGCGGACCGGGGAAACCGAGTTTTATGAAGTCCCTGCATGAGAAGGAAAAACCAATGTTACATGTCCATGAGCGTAAGACAATACCGTATATTTGGTGTGTCACAACATTTATAATTAACCATCAGTGTGTCTTGCAGATTAATGGTTGTTCATAAAAAAGAGAAAACTGGAGGTTACCAAATTAGAAGAAGCACCATACTAAACATACAAATATGCACCACAGCTAAGAACAGTAGGCAAACTAAAAAAATTAACATAGTGTTCAGATAACAAAGAGAGGTTGACCGAGGACTTACAAGGTGGTAGACGCCACATAGGATATGCATCACCAGTTCTAGTAATTGTCCCAATGTACCTATACGATAAGCTCACGTGCATTAGCAATACAGAACCGTTGCACCTGAGTAAACTTCTTTCATCAACATCTGATGAGGCTCTCAACAGCCCAATAGAATTACTACTACACTTCAACTTTAGATAGCAAATCTGACATGGTAATCCTATAGCTATAAACTATATTCTGCGATGCAGGTTTGACATCAATAGCTCATATCGAATAGTAGCAGCAGTTCAACTAGACAAATACCACACCCAACATCATCAGTTTAAGCTATCACTGAAGCACAAATGCATTAAGAAACCCAAAAACGTAGGAAAAATATTATCTCAACCACACACAAAAAAATTCAATGCATTTGAAGTCCTACGGCCACCAAATTGTAAGAACATCTATTGGCTGCAAAAGGAGGATATCATGGTTATGTGTTTAGCACATATGTAAGAACATCAGCATAGCAAGCATCTATTCCCACTGACCCACGGGTTCTACCTTAACCACAAGCTATAGTTCAAATGATTTGGGAAATAAGACATAAACAGCAGGATGATATTACATATACAAAAGGATGGTTATCTGATAATGGCTTTTTTTCTACTTCCACAAGTTCACAAAGATTATTTGTGAAATCACAAGTGCCAAAGAATTATTTTGCATCAAATTATCACTATTATTGGTTCGAAATGGACGAAGCGCCCTCCATGCTCCGTCTAGATGGCAGGGCATGGACTCGGAAGCCCTGCACATAGAAACTTGCATCAATGAAGCAGCGCAGCAATACAAGAAACTGGTATCGAGCATAAAGCTGAAAGAAAGTTAATGTCTTGGAGCCGACCTTCCAAGGGAGCAGCATGTCGGAGTTGTGAGCTGTCGTTTTGCTTCCCATGCAGCGCGCCTAGGTTCTCCTAAGATAGCAACCAAAAAAACAAAAAAAAAATGATTATGAAGCTGGTACAACAGAAAAGGAATGCATGCAGGAATAACATATACAACTAAAAAAATTAGGATATCACATATTATTAGAATTTGCATATTAGATGCTTGCAACTTTGATGTCTTCATATTTACTAAAAAAGACATGCCAGGTTATGTAAAGACCACTGTAGAGCATCGAAAAAATCTATCTGATATCAATATACAGAATTGAGGATTGCATTTAGTAATTCCAAGGAAAAAGACAGTTTCACCAAGACATGGGTGCATATGCTTGCGTCCTCATTCGTGCAAAATCCCGCACACTGGGAGACCTAAATTAACATTCTTAAACTAGTTAATTTGTCCAAAGAGCTCTACCACTGCAGCAAATTAACAACACCCTAATACCAACCAGTGCACCATAGACCCAGCGTGCTAACCCTTTTAAGCGAGGAGGCGCCCAGCATCCTTTCTCACTCCCCTCGGCCGCGCCAACTATGGGTGTGGGGCCCCTGGAGCTCCACCGCCTTTGCCCATTCGCCTATTTAATCCCCCGGATGGAAAACCCTAGACACCTGATCAAAAACCCCTGAAAAGTTTCGCAGCCGCCGTCACCGTCAACCCTAGATCAGGGGGGTTCTGAAGCTGTTTCCGGCACCCTGCCAGAGAGGAAATCATCACCGGAGGCTTCTACATCACCATGCCTGTCTCCGGAGCGATGTGTGAGTAGTTCATCCTTGCACTACGGGTTCGTAGTTGTAGCTAAATGGTTGTCTTCTCCTCATATGCCTCCATGTTTAGATCTCGTGAGCTGCCTATCACGATCGAGATTGATCTAATGTAATTCTATATGCTGTGTTTGTTGGGATCCGATGAATATTCAACTTATTCCAATTTGATTATAGTCTGTATTGCATATGTTATTTGTGATCTTGCATGCTTTCCGTTGCTAGTGGTTGCTCTGGCCAAGTAGTTGCTAGTGACTCCAAGAGGGAGTATTTATGCTTGATAGTGGGTTTATGCCTCCTCACCACCTTGCTCGAGTGACAGAAACGTGAAGGGGGAGGATGTGATGTTTCCATTAGGGAGAAAACAGTGGTGAGAGTTCCCGCATGCATAATCATTGCTTACATTACACACTTTGTTTAATGCAGTTATCTGTTGCTTGCAACTTAATACCTAAGGGGGTTCAGATGATTAGCTGAGGGTGGATTATTAGTCATAGATATGGATGGATTTCGCTCTCTCTATATTGTTGTAATGCCCACACTAAATATGATAGTAGTCATCATGTTATATTGTGCACTACGGTGCAACCTCTTTTTGTCAATTGCCCAGCTGTAATTTGTTCACCCAGCATGTTATCTTTGTACAGAGACACCACTAGTGAACCTATGAACCCCGATCCATTTTCCACACTGTTAAACAAACCACAACAATTTCCTGTTTTCTTTACTTACTACAAGCATACATCAGTTTCCACACTATATGTCTAATCTTTGTTTTCAGCAAAACCGGTGAGATTGACAACTTCACTGTGTCGTTGGGACAAAGTATTTTGGTAGTGATATGTGTAGGTTCCACGTTGTTGCTGACACAGGTGAAGCGCCATCAGCACCGTCAGTGGCATCAACCTTCCGAAGATCCTCTTCCTCCTACTGGATTCATAACCTTGGTTCTTAACTGAGGGAAGTTCTTACCGCTACACTCATCACACCCTCCTCTTTGGGTTCCCAACACGCCATCACAAGCAGCAAGAATTCCTAGCACCATCGAGGCGTAGCAAAAGAATTTCTTGCACCTTTGCCGGGGAGGAAGAAGTCTTCTGGCAAGGGGAGTCTCTCACTCTCAACCTCTTTATTTTGTTTATTGTCTTGTTTTTATTTTTGTCTTGTTTTTCTTCTCTATATTAAAAACACAAAAAAATTAGTTTACTTCATAGCTGCTATTTACTTGCTTGCTATTATTCTGCTAAAATGAGTTCCTCTGAGAATACTAAGTTGTGTGACTTCACTAGCACAAACAACAATGATTTTATTTGTTCACCATTTCTCACCCTTCTCCTACTGCTGCTTTCTATGAGATTAAACCTGCTTTATTAAATCTTGTTATGAAAGAGCAATTTTCTGTTATTAGCACTGATGATGCTGCTGCCCACCTTAATAATTTTGTTGAACTATGTGAGATGCAAAAATATAAAGATGTGGATGGAAATATTATTAAACCGAAATTATTTCCTTTCTCTTTGAGAGGAAGAGCTAAAGAATGGTTGCTATCTTTGTCTAGAAATAGTATTGATTCATGGACTGAGTGTTAAGATGCTTTCATTGGAAAATATTATTCTCCTGCTAAGATTATATCCCTGAGAAGTGAAATAATGAATTTGAAACAATTTGATAATGAACATGTTGCTAAAGCTTGGGAAAGAATGAAAACTATGGTGAAGAACTGTCCCACTCATGGATTGACTACTTGGATGATTATACAAACTTTTTATGTAGGACTGAATTTCTCCTCAAGGAACCTATTGGATTCAACTGTTGGAGGTAACTTTATGTCCATCACTTTGGGCAATGCCACAAAGCTTCTTGATGATATGATGATAAATTATTCAGAGTGGCACACTGAGAGAGCTCCACAAGGTAAGAAGGTAAATTCTGCTGAGGAAACCTCCTCTTTGAGTGAAAGGCTTGATGCTATTTTGTCTATGCTTGTTAATGGTAAAGCTCAAGTTGATCCAAATAATGTTCCTTTAGCCTCTTTTGTTGCTCAAGAAGAGCATGTTGATGTGAACTTTATTAGAAATAATAATTCTAACAACAATGCTTATAGAAATAATTTTGGTGGAAACAATTATAAGCCTTATCCTCCTAATAAAGGTTATGGTAATTCTTATGGCAACTCCTAGAATAGCAATAAAGGTTCTACCTCTGATCTTGAAAACATGCTTAGAGAATTTATTAGCACACAAACTCCTTTTAATAAATCTGTTGAGGAAAAGCTTGGTAAAATAGATGTTCTTGCCTCTAAAGTAGATAGCCTTGCTATTGATGTTGAGTTTTTAAAACTATAGGTTTTTCCACAAGATGTTAAACAAAGTAAAACTTTTAATGCCATTCAAGTTCGAATTGATGATAATGTTAGGTTGATGGCTGAATTACGTGCTAGGTGGGAAAGAGAAGATGAATTGGGTAGAAAGAATAATATTGCTAGAGTTTGCACTATAAAACCCACTAGTAAGACTGAAGCTCCAAGTGCTAGTAAACCTCCTACTATCAATGGTAAAGTAGTTGGTATTAATAAAGTCCCTACTCCTTTGGTGAAACGTGCTAAATTGCCTAAAATTGCTGAAACTGCTTCTAATAAAAGTGCCAAAAATTTTAGAGATGTGAGACATAATGGTCCCGTTACTTTTGATGATAATAATATTAATTTTAATGATTGCAATATCTCTAAAGTTATTAAGTTCCTACAAAAGCTTTCTAGAAGTCCCAATGCTAGTTCCACGAATATGAACTTTACTAAACATATTACCAATGCTCTCATGAAAGTTAGGGAAGAAAAGTTGAAACTTGAAACATCTATCCCTAGGAAATTAGATGATGGTTGGGAGCCTATCATTAAGATAAAAGTAAATGATTTTGATTGCAATTATTTATGTGATATTGGTGCTAGTATCTCTGTTATGCCTCAAAAGCTTTATGATATGCTTAATCTACCACCGTTGGAACACTTTTGTTTGGATGTTCATCTTGCTGATAATGCTAAGAAGAAACCTCTTGGTAGAATTGATGATTTTCTTATTATGGTTAACAATAACCTTGCCCCTGTTGATTTTGTTGTTATGAACATTGAATGCAATGTTTCTTGTCCTATTGTTTTGGGAAGACCTTTTCTTAGAGCTGTTGGTGCTATTATTGATATGAAAGAGGGGAGTATTAAATATCAATTCCCCCTCAAGAAAGGTTTGGAACACTGTCCTAGAAAGAAGATGAAGCTACCTTTTTACTGTATTATTAGAGCAAGATATGATGTTGATGCTTCTTTACTTGAAAATACTTGAGTTGCCCTTTTTATGCCTAGCTGAAAGGCGTTAAAGAAAAGCGCTACCAGGAGACAACCCGTTTTATTTCGTTGTTTTCAACCTGTTTTCTTTGGTGTGCTTTACACCTGGGTGTTGTCTATTTCCTTAGCAACCCTGCTGTATCTTTTATTTTGTGTTTTTGTTGAGCCAAGTAAAGCCTCTAGTGGAAAGTTGAGGCTATATTTCGGATTTCTGCGCAGGAAACAGATTTCTACTGTCCACTGTTTTTTTCCATAAAAAATCACAGAAAATTCAAAATGACATGAATTTTGTTGTGCGTAATCCCGAGCTATATACGCAACTTTCTTAGTTGACCAATTTTTTATTTGAGGAACATAAGAGTTTTGAAAAAATCGATCTTTACCTGTTGTTCTGTTTTGACAGATTTCTGCCATTTATTGCATTTGCATCTTAATCTCTTTCTTTTGGTGTTCTTTTGAGAAAAAAAGTTTTAAAATAAGTTGTGACAGTAGCTAATGTGTTTTTGAGTGTTATACTTGTGTTGAAACTGAACCATGTGAATTTATTATTTCGATTGCACTAACGTTGCTATTGAAGATTGTGAGAAGTTTGGTGTGAAGGGAGTTTTCAAGGGTCAAGAGAAAAGGATGATATGATGTGATCAAGAAGAGTGAAAATTCTAAGCTTGGGGATGCCCCGGTGGTACATCCCAGGAAATTCCAAGAAGACTCAAGCGGCTAAGCTTGGGGATGCCCACGGCATCCCCTTCTTCATCAACAAATTATCAGGTCACTTCTAGTGAAACTATATTTTTATTCGGTCGCATCTTATGTGCTTTACTTGGAGCGTCTTTCATTTTTGTTTTCAGTTTCTTTTTGTTTTTTCTTTCAGTTTGTTTTTAATTTTTCAATAAGCTTGGTTGGACCCAAGCATTCTTTTATTGGAGAGTGACACGCTCCGCTTTTTCATGAGAATAATTTGTATTCTTAATTTATGTCTGACTGTTACATTTATTTAGCTCCTGTTTTGCATGCATCTCTTATTAGAGCTGTTAGTTTCAAGGCGTAGCAGGCAGCATCCGTCCGTCCGGCGCGGCGACTGGGGGACTCGCGAGAACGTGTGAGGGAGTGTAGTCGAGGAGGAAGCAGAAGTCGTCGATGGCGAAGAGATAGCAGAGGGGCCCCTCCCCGTACGCGCAGCTCGGGGGCATCACCTGCACCGACGTCCCCATCTATTCCCGCTTAGCCGGCGGCGGTGGGAGGCAGTGCTTCTGGAGGATCGGCCGCCCTTTTACTGGGTGAGCGGTGGAGCCGGAACGGGGGGACCTGGCCGCCAACACTCCTCTACAACCGATGCATCCGCTCCAGGGCCGCCGCCACGAGGAGGATCGCGTCGTTGTTGCGGTTCCCGGGCGAGGAGGCAGTGGCGTATGCGGGGTATAGAGAGGAGCGGCTGGGGGAAATAGATGTTGTGGTTCCCGTCGATGTTGGAATCTGGATCGGGTTTAGGTGATTAGGTGGGGAGAGAGGAGGGGAAAAGCAGTTCGAGATCTGACGAGCGGTGGCTCGGGGAAATGCGAGGATATTCTAGGGTTTGGAAAATATTTGGCGGCCTGAGTCGCTTATTTTAGGTTTGGGCGGGCCACCCAAATTTCACCTAAAAACTAGAGGGGAAAAGGTTGCAGCCACCAAAACTTAACTTTGTATCGGCAGGAAAGATTTTGGCCAAAGGCTTGTGTGTGATTTTGGCCCTAAAACTCCCTAAAAATGGACACATTTTCTTCTTATGTGTGATTTTGGCCATAAAAGTCTTGTAAGGCGGTCATGAGAATTTTTGCCCCTGAACTGAGATTAATGGCTTTTAGGACAAATAACCGAGGTTATGGCCACATTCATGGCATAGTTTCTTTAAATGTTTCCATATTCCACACAAGATGCCTATTGGAACAACGTACAATGTTGCCGAAGAAACTTTTATTTTTCTTTAAATAAAAACATCATTTTCCATTTTCGAAGTGTCAAAAATGGTTTTTTTTGTGAAGCACATACAAAAAATATGACACAAAATTGTATAAAATAAATTTATAAAGCAAATATGTCATATTTGATATACAAATAACCAAATTGTTTCTTCTAAAAAGATTTTCATATGCCTCTTTTGGAACAGACAAATTTCCGCCGATTCAGCTAAAACCGGGCCAAATTTGAACTACAGGTGCCTCGTAGTTTGCTCATGATTTTTTGTAAAAATCGTTTTTAGGTATAAAAGTACCTATTTCATCATAGATACACCAAGATTTTTGCGAGATTCAACACCTAGATACGAAGAGTCATGTCAGCCGTTTTGACCGTTTTCCGAAATCGGCCTAAAAGGTTCAAAAAATGTTCAAACAATTCAAAAAAAAATGGATAACCTTCGCAATGTGTCATCATATGTGACCTAGTAATCACAAAAACTAATAAACTTCGAATACAACAATTATCGCGAAAAGTTGTTCACAGAAATGAGCTATCATCTACGAAGATTAGTGGCTTTCAGGCCAAATAACCGATTTTATGGACACATTCATGGCATAGTTTGTTTAAATGTTTCCATATTCCACACAAATATGCATATTGGCACAAAGGGCAATGTTGCTGAAGAAACTTTTAATTTTATTTGAATAAAAACATCATTTTCCATTTTCGGAGTGTCAAAAATGGTTTTTTTTTGTGAAGCATATACCAAAAATATGACACAAAATTGTACAAAATAAAATTATAAAGCAAATATGTCATATTTGATATACAAATAACCAAATTGTTTCCTCTAAAAATATTTTCATACACCTCTTTTGAAGAAGACAAATTTCCGCCGATTCAGCTGAAACCGGGCCAAATTTGAACTACAGGTGCCTCGCAGTTTTCTCATGATTTTTAAAAAAATCATGTTTAGGTACCAAAGTACCTATTTCATCAAATATACACCAAGAGTTTTGTGAGATTCAACACCTAGATACGAATGGTCATGTCCCCCATTTTGACCGTTTTCCGAAATCGGCATAAAAGGTTCAAAAAAATTTCAAAAAATGGATAACCTTCACAATGTGTCATCATATGGGACCTAGTAACCATAACAATTAATAAAATTGGAATACGACAATTATCGAGAAAAAGTGTTCACATAAATGAGCTATCATCTACGAAGATTCATGGCTTTCGGGCCAAATGACGGATGTCATGGCCATATTCATGACATAGTTTGTTTAAATGTGCCAATATTCCACACAAACATGCATATTGAAACAACGGACAATGTTGACGAAGAAAGTTTTATTTTTCTTTAAACAAAAATATCATTTTCCATTTTGGAGTGTCAAAGATGGGATTTTTTTGTGAAGCACCTATAAAAAATATGTTAAACAATTATACCAAATAAATTTCTAAAGTCATTATACCATATTTGATCTACAAATAACCAAATTACTTCCTCTAAAAATCTTTATATACACCTCTTTTGAAAAAGACAAATTTCTAACGATTCGGCTAGAAGCGGGCCAAATTTGAACTACAGGTGTCTCTTAGCTTCCTCATGATTTTTTGTAAAAAACAGTTTTAGGTATAAAAGTACCCATTTCATCGGAGATACACCAATATTTTCTCGAGATTCAACACATATATACGAACGATCATGTCCCCTGTTTTGATCGTATTTTGAAATCGCCATACGAAATTGAAAATTTTAGTATGCCTCGATGCAATGCAAACCATGTATGTACTTCAATTGTGTGCATAGAAGTACAACCCTCAAACATGGTTAACATTTTTAATAGGAGAAGTTGCAATTATAAGTATCATTGGAAAATAAACCAAATTTTTATAAGGGCTTAGTTCATTCGTCTAATCATTCTCAATTTAAATTATTCATATATATATTAGTTTGATAAAAAAATTAGTAGACTACATTTTTCTGAACATTTTGACATATTAATTATAATTTTCCGAGTTGCAAGGAATATTGTATGAATTTCCAATTTTTTATTCGATTTATGCCATTTTCTGTAATTTCTAGAGTGTGAATCATATTCACATGGGAACCTTAGCTAAACCCACTAAACGGGTGGGCCAGCAGTTATACTGGACAGCCACGCAACTATATAAGCCATTGGCCCATTCGGTATACCAAAACGATATGGGGGCCTCGCACAATGATGGCCCGGGCCAATCAAACGAGTATGTCATAATAAAACTAAAGTGCGGAATCTTAACACCATCGCTGTTGCGTGCGTGAGGGTCCAGGTTCAAGCCCCCTCGCCTCAGAGCATCACTAGCAGAGACACTAAAAGGCCAACCCTTAAAAGCGGAATAAGGGTCGAGAAATGGCAGTTTTAAGGGTGGGAAACAGAGGGCGTAGATCAGTACCCTCAAACCCAACCTTTAAAAGAGAATATTCTATTATAAGGAATGGTTTTGAGGGCACTACTAGACGCCGCAACCCCTACTCTTAAAACTGACATGTATGTTTCATCACAATTTTCATAGAACAATAATAGTTCGAACAAAACAATAATCATTCTAGTTATTGTTACAACACCAAATAGTAGTTTCAAACACATAATAATCATTCAAGTTGTTGCAACAAGGGTTTTTCGAAATTACAACAATTGTTCGAATGGTAGATCATCGGCGGCGACGCCCATCTAGCTTCCAGTGGTGCTCGACAAGATCCTTCTGCAGCTGGCAATGAGTGTTGGCACTCTCAATCTCTCGATGTGTTTGGAGAAAAGCTTGTAGGCGATTTGGGTTTCTTTCCGGTTGCACTCGGGTTCCAACATTGTCATAGAAACAAGGCAAATTCAAACCCCTCTCATCCTCAAGGATCATGTTGTGTAGAATCACACAACATTTCATAATGTTCACAAGGGTTTTTTTGTCCCAAAGAACGAGCTGGACCCCGAACTATGGCAAACCTTGCTTGCAAACCACCGAAAGCTCTCTTAACGTCCTTGCGGGCTGACTCTTGCGCCCTGGTAAAATTAGCCTCTTTTTTGCTTAAAGGCACTCCATTTTTTTCTTTAATGACCTTCACAAGAGTTGTCCACTCGGGATAAATACCGACAGGAGGAGCCGGAGGTGAGCGGGGCCGGGGGCGAGTGGGCGGGGGCTGGGGCGAGTGGGCGATGGCCGGAGGCGAGCGGGGGTCGGGGGAGCTCGACCGGCGCCGGGGGCGAGCAAATCGTGGCGGCGGCGGCCGTACTGGCGGGCGCGGGGCGGCACGGGAGGAGCTCGCGCAAGGGCGGCTGGGGCGGCGGAGGTGATGTCGGGCGGCAGGGCGCGATGGCGGGCGGCCGGAGGCGGCAAGGGCGCGGCGACGGCGGGCGAGCAAATCGCGGCGGCGGCGCCGGAATCGCGGGCGCGGGGCGGCACGGGAGAACCTCGCGCGAGGGCGGCGGGGGCGGCGGAGGTGAGGCCGTGCGGGCGAGATGGCGAGGGCGGCGGGGATGGCCGGAGGCGGCGTGGGCGTGGCGACGGTGGGAGAATCGCGGGCGCGCGCGGTGAGGGCGAAGCTGAAGCTTCAGCCCGCGCGTCCGCGGCGACCGAGTAGGGGTTGCCCTCTCTTTTTCGTCCCTACCCTCAGATGTACAGGTTCGGAGGGGAAAACAGGGGTCAACCCTTATTTTTTTTTATGGTTTTAAGGGTTTAAGGGTTCTGCTAGTTCGTGTTTTCCATCCGGAACCGGAAAAATAGCGGTTATTTTTAAGGGTTGGCCCTTTTAAGGGCACTGCTAGACATGCTCTCACTTCACTTATTATACAGTTTTGTGTTTCTATTTCCCAGGTACTTGGACGCTCGTGTCAGCGGGTCCCGCTAGTCAGTACGGTCAGTCGTGGTGCGTCCCGCTAGTCAGTACGGATGTGGGTCCCTAATTTTAGATAGTTGCGCCCTGTCAGCCAGTCCCTAATTTCATATAGGTGCGCCCTTGTCAGCCGTAGTGGGAGATTGGTGGTGGGTCCGATCTGTCATTGTATGTGTGACTTCATTGTCAACTAGTTAATCTGTGGTCCCACATGTCAGCTGTTTGTTCAGATTGACACATAGACGGAAGATTACACATGGACGTGATATATAGGCTAAACTGGTGAGGTGGCAGCCCCGTCATTTCGGTACCAATTAAATCGGCAGCAATTGGGAAGAAAAATTGCATTATGACCAATCCTAATAAAGATACTATGACTATTCAGACCAAAATGGTCGTGGTGTTTTCATGTTCGGACTCTCCCAAATAGCTCACGACCAATTGGTTCGAAACGGTCATAGTTCTATGCCTAATTAATCCACGATCATTATAAAATGGTCATGTATCAACATATTTCTTATAGTGAGTAGAGACATGTCGCAGGCCTGAACCACCACCGTAAAAGCACTCATCGCAGGCGAAGGAGGGGGGCCCTCGACCTCCAATCCTGTAGTTCCCTTCGTCTTGTTCCCTAACTTTCCCCTATTAACTATCTTGTTTCCTTCGTCTCCAAGAGCCCGTGACGCAATACCGATGCAGCAGAAACAATACAAGCGAAAGCGGCTGCACCAACATCAAGGCATAGCAGCAACAGCCCGCCGAAGCCGTAACCGTTGGCGCGGCTCCGCTAGACTGCTTGTTGCGATGCTCTGTCTTTAGAGCACTCCTCCGCCTACCCTAGGTGGACGACATCACCGACGCACAACATGCCAGGCAGACGGGGGATGGGGTGGACGGGGAGTGGCGTGGGCACCTACGTTGCTATTAGCCAGATCTTGTGCGACACCTAGTGGTTTTGATATGGGGGAGTTGAAGTTGGTGCCGACACACATGATTCTTGGTCTCACGGTAGGCTTAGGGTAACTCCTGGTCCGCCTTCTCCATGGACAAATCGAGATGACTCACATTTCTAGGACGAAGGAGAGGAAAACATGAGGAGGGTTTGTCGGATATATACCGAATAGGGGTATAGAAGATGGTAGACAAAAGAGCCGGACTACCAGGGTGGCCTACATGGTAATGGGCTTGGGTCCATTGGGCGGCCCAGTAGTCCGACGCGCAGAAGCCGGATTCTAGAAGAACCCGGATCACGGCCCACGTGATCTGGCTTGGCGGAGAAGACGGATTCCTTACTTTCCAAGTTACAAGTTAAACGTAGTCTTCTAGGTTTCTTGTTCTGTAAGCCCTAATCCGGCTATTATATAAAGCCGGACGGGAGATAGATTAGATAGATTCAAGTTTCACAAGCTCAAGCTCTACGCAACTCGCCGAGAAGTTCATCCTCGTCGAGTAGCTAGATCTATTCCCTCACATTGTAACCCTGTTATACGGGCTTTAGTCCCAATTAGTGAGAAGTGCAGGAGTAGGTACGCCGTACTGTCGCGACGTACCGAACCTGGGTAAATCCCGTGTTTTGTGTTACTACGCTATCCCGTTACCCCACGTCTCTACAGTAGTCTCATGGCACCCCAGTCTATGAAAACTACTACGATGTCTCGACAGTTGGCGCCCACCGTGGGGCAAACGACGTCAGGCGTGAAATTCCGATCTGGGATACTCGGCGGAATTGGAAGATCGATCACTGTCGGAAGCTTGGAATTCGACAACGACGTCGGGCGCTTCCTCGACAACGGATCCTACATACCGGCGCAAAACCACCTGGTAAGTGCCTGCGTGTTACCGATTGGATCTGCTAACATCTTTATCGGACTAACTGCAGAGGCAATGGGGTTTTGCGGTGGAAGCCAATTTATCCCACCCGCCCTATACCCAGTCGAAGACGACTATGATGCCGGATTCTGCTCAGATCGCCGACAAAACAGTGGTACGCACTTTATCGGCATGGTGCAATCCGAAATCGCTGAAAACACGGATGACAGAAATCCCGTGCAAGAGGCAGATAACAACCTACCCGTCATAGAGACGGAAGAACCAATACCCGTCACAGAGACGGAAGATCCGACATCCGTCAACCAGACGATGAATTCGGAAGCAGAGTCCGTGCTCGCCGCCATTAAGGCAAGATTGGAGTCGGAACCCGGATCGGATAACTTCACCCGTGCCTTACTTTATGGAGAAATTTAAAAAAAAAAGTACGCCAGAACGGAGGAAGAGATAATAAGCATAAAACTACCAGTTTTAGCGTTAAATTTCGAAAAACTACCACTTTACATTTTCATCACAAATATCTAGCACATTTTTTGAAACCATTCACAAAAAGCAATAATCTGGCTCTAACGACAAATAGGCACCGAAACTGACAGTGGGGCCCACTTGTCGGTCCAATAAAAACGTAGTAAATATGATTTTTTTATAGATGGGGCCCACTATTTATTTTTCACTCCTTTTTTAATACCATACACAGGTCAACTCCAGGATATTCCCTAATAGACATTCCGTCGAGCACCTTGTGTGTGTCTTCTCCATGGCTCGCGATCTGCTGCGACTGCGGGAAGATGTCTCATAAACGCGGAGCTCAGTGCGTGTACGTGCCCTCGGTGTCTCTATAGGGAGAGAGGGTGGTAACACAGACACGCAGCCACGTGCTGTTGCGGCGTGTGGCCGAGGACGACATGGCGCTCGGTGGTGGATGTGGGGAGCTTCTAGCGGGGTGGTCGTTGCTGTCGGGCGCTGCCGTCGCTGCTGAGGGGAGTGCGGGAGCTGCTGTCAGGACCCGAAGGCCTGAACCAGGATGCGATCGAAGGAGGAAGAAGGGAGAGCCCGGTGGCTCAGAGCTACAGTACGCTAGCCTAAATAACAGGAAAGTAGAAGAAAGGAATTTAGGGTTTTCAATAGCTTGATCCTCCCGACCTCCCCACCTACCCTTTATATCGAAAGGTAGGCTCAAGCATTAGTTTAGGATTACAGTGATTAAGCTTAGAAGCAAGTTAACAGCAATGATTACTAACTGGGTAAGCACGAAAGTTGTGAACCGTTGGACGGAGATTCAGTGGCATCCCTACATCCAGACTATCCTTGCGTTGTGGCTGGTAACTGACAGAAGTGCATTGGTTCAGTAGCAGGCAAGGGTCCTGACAGTGCCCCTCCCTTGAGGCAAGACCTCAGGGCTTGAAGTTTTTGAATGTGGCCTGGATGAACGCGGCATCCTCCCAGGTTGCTTCTTCTGGTGTCATGTTCTCCCAGTGGATGAGCCACTGTGGTACCGCGACGTCGTAGTCACCTGTAGAGCGGGGAACTTGACGGCGTTGTAAAACGGATAAGGGTGCCTTTTTTACCTTCCCATCAGCAGTGAGCAATGGAAGCGTCGCATTTGGAACTGCCTTCTTGCCCAGGTGTTTCTTCAACTGATTGACGTGGAAGACGTCGTGTAGCTGTGTTCCCGGTGGTAGTTGCAGTTGATAAGCTACCTTCCCCACTCGTTTCAAGATTTTGAAAGGACCATACCATTTTGATGTGAGTTTGAGGGAGTTGCGTAAACCCAGGGCTGTTTCTCGGTATGGTTGCATTTTCAAATAGACCAAGTCACCTTCCTCGAATTCTCGTTCAGTACGATGTTGATCAGCAAACTTTTTCATACGTTGTTGGGTCTTGATCATATGATCCTTTTCCTGGAGAGTCACCTGTGCTTCCTGTGAGATGTTGCAAGGGATGACTTGCTCTTGGATCATAGGAGGAGAATATTCATACAGTACGTGCTTCAAAGGGTGACATTTTGATCGCTGTATGGTAAGCGCAATTGTACCACCTCTCCGCGGCTGGTAGCCATTGGCACCACTTCTTGGGTTCTGTAAAAGCCATGCAGCGTAGGTATTGTTCGACGCACTGGTTGACTCGTTCCTTCTGACCATCGGACTCGGGGTGGTATGCTGAACTGAAATCGAGTGAGACTTTTAGAGCTCCAAATATTTCCTTCCACAAATTGCTCGTGAATATGCGATCCCTGTCGCTGACAATGAATGATGGTGGCCCATGAAGCTTGATGATGCTGTCCATAATAAGTTCAGCCACTGATTTGGTTGTGTAAGGGTGAGCTAGGGCAATGAAATGGACGTATTTGGTTAGGCGATCACCAACAACTAAAATGACATCCTTTCCTTTTGACTTTGGGAGCCCTTCAACAAAGTCCATACTAATCTCTGACCATTTCATCTTCGGGACTGCTAATGGGTTGAGTAGGCCTGAGTATTGGACTTTTTCTGTCTTTGATATCTGGCAGACTGGACACTCAGCAATTTGTTGTGCGATGAAGGCTTTAAAATTTGGCCAGTAGAAGAGTTTTTTGAGCCTATGATAAGTCACTCTGTTGCCAGAATGTCCACCAAAGATAGAGGAGTGGAAAGAGCTGAATATCTTAGACTTGATGTCGGTTGTTGACCCCACATAAATCCTGCCTTTGTACCTGATGATGCTAGAGTGCAAGGAGAAGTTGGGGTGGATGTTATTGTTGATAGCCAATTCCTGCAAGAGCTTGGTACAGTGATCGTCTCCCTCGTATGACTGATGGATATCTTCAATCCAGTGAGGAAAGGCCTGTGAGATTGCACTACAAGAGGAGTCAGGTTCATTGTCTTGAAACTGTCGCGAAAGAGCATCTGCGACACTGTTATCTGCTCCTCTTTTACACTCAATTCTGTAATCAAATTCAAGTAGTTTAAGCATGAGTTTATGTTGGATCCCTTCTAGTAAGCGTTGGATGCCCAAGTACTTGAGACTCTGCTGGTCAGTTTTGATGATCACTGTGTTGCTCAAAAAGTAATGGCGCCATTTCTTGAGTGATTGGAAGATGGCCAAGGCTTCTTTCTCGTAGATAGAAGATGAGCTGTTTCGGGGCTCTAGACTTTGACTGAAAAATGCTAGAGGCCTGTCATGTTGCATGAGCACTGCCACAATCCCTCTAGCACATGCATCTGTTTCCAGCACGAATGGTGATGCGAAATCAGGTAGACCCAAAAGGGGAGGATTAGTCATTACTAGCTTTAGCTTCTGGAAGGCTTCTTCTTGTTCTTGCCCCCAAGCAAATGAATCCTTTTTTAGTGCATTGTGAAGTGGTTGACAGATGTTGGCATAGTCTTTGATAAACCTGCGGTAATATCCCGTGAGGCCAAGGAACCCTCTGAATTTCCTCACATTAGCTGGTGCTTTCCATGCTGTAATTGCTTGTATCTTTGATGGGTCTGTTGCCACTCCTTGACCCGAGATGATGTGGCCAAGGTACTCCACTTGAGCTTGGCCGAAAATACATTTGCTCATTTTGGCCTTGAGCTGGTGATTCTTGAGTACTTGTAACACCAGGTTCAAGTGTTGGTGGTGGTCACTGAGAGATTTGCTGTAGACCAATATGTCATCAAAGAAGAATAAGACAAATTTGCGAAGGAATTGACTGAAAACAGAGTTCATTAGTTCCTGGAAGGTGGCTGGTGCATTGCTTAAGCCAAAAGGCATGACTTGGTACTCGCAGTGACCCATGTGAGTGGAGAAAGCTGTCTTGGGGATGTCAGACTCGTGCATTCTAATCTGGTGATATCCGGAGTGGAGATCCAACTTGGAGAATACTGTTGCACCAAAGAGCTCATCCAGCAAATCCTCGATGACTGGTATTGGGAACTTTTTTTTGATTGTGAGGTCATTTAGCCCTCTCTAGTCAATGCATAGGCGCCAAGATAAGTCCTTTTTCCTAACAAGAATGGCTGGTGAGGAGCAGGGACTACAACTGGGGCGAATCTCCTCATTCTTGAGCATCTGCTTAATTAGTTGCTCAACTATTGTTTTTTGAGTATGGGACATCCTGTAAGGCCTAATATTGGGTGGTTTTGCTCCAGGCAGTAGTGGTATTGAGTGATCAGTAGCCCTGTGAGGGGGCAGTCATTCTAGTGGCTGGAAAATGTCTTGAAACTCATGTAAGAGTGTTTCCAAGGTTGGGTGTATTTGAGTGGATTTGGGCAGAGGCATGCTTGTTTTGTCAGGTGGTCCCATGAGTACATATCCAGAGGCCCCTTGTTCCAATAGCCTGGTGCAGTCTTCATTGGAGATAAACATATTAGAAGTTGGAAATAAGTGATCACTGAATGTCACTGTGCCCTGTTGATGTTTAACTGACAGTGTCCTCTGCTCAAAGTCAAATGTTACTGGGTTGTGTTGCTTGAACTAGTTGACTCCTAAGATAATATCTGAGCCTTTGAGCCTAAGAATTCTGAAATTTGATACAAAGGAGTGGCCATGTATCTTGAAGGAGCAATTAAGGACTACTGACTCAGAGATTAACTCACTGCCTCCAGCTACTTTAACTTTTCTTGCTTTGACAGGTGTCATGGTGATGTTGTGCTTGACAGCAAAATCATAATCCATGAAGGTATTTGTGCTACCTGTGTCAGCTAGAGCTACTGCTGTAAATCCCTTAAAATGTAGCAGTAGTGAAATAGTCTCTCCACTAGGAGTGCCTGTGTAGGCCGAAGTGGATATTTGCATTGCAATGTCACCCTGCTCAACTGCTTCTTGCACGGGTGGGTTGTCCATTTGCTCTGGCTGACCATTGAGTGTGATATCTTGTTCATCCTCATAGTCACCTTGCATTTGCATTGCATTTATAGCTCTTTGCATTTGTGGACAACGATGGCCCATTACCCAATTCTCTGGGCAATACCAGCACTTTCGTGGTGGCCTTGGCCTGATTTGTGCAGGGGATTCTCGGCCTTGTATGTTGCGCATTGGGGGATTTGCTATATTTGGAGAAGGTATTCTCCTAGCCGTCGAGAGGCATGCTTTTTCATACTATCGGGCATACCAGTAGGCTGAGAGCAGGCTGGTTGGTTTTTGGCACTGAACATTGTGCTTGATATTCTCCTTGAGTCCACCAATGAACCGGTCGATGAAGAAATCATGTTGCAGGTAACCCTTTTCTCTCTTCATTGCTTGTCGTGGGATAATCACGGCAGACGTTACCGGGGGTAACTGATCTTGGGGCAAGACGACACAGGCGTTTGGGAGAGGGTTTAGCTCAGAGGAAGACATGGTGCAACTCGATCTGGTAGCCGGCAATCAAAGTCGCCGAGTCTCCGATCTTGATATAACAACTCAACTCTGGGATTACACTCGATGCTCGATATCAAGCGATATTGCTAGGGTTCTTAGATCTCTGCCTAAACTAGACCTGGGGGTCGGTTTATAAAGCACCCGTACCCCCTAGCTTATTCTCCAAGGCGCATCCTGGATCCTACCCGGACACGGCGCACAAAACCTAACTTTCTTCTACCATAACCCACAATCCGGTTACTGGGCCTACAAGCTTGGGCCTTCACAGGTTTCCTTATCCTTAGCCGGATCCTGCACAGCGTCCTTTGGGCCGGGTTACTCCTTGGAGTTTGGCCTACCGGGTTATCATCCCCCCATCAGTAGTCCCCAGAATAGCCTGGGCTTCATGGATCCTTCCTTGAAGCGCTCGCTATTCCCTGCAAAGATATCAAACACACGAGTATGTGGAGGCCAGGTTAAAGCGCCTCAATAAATAGCTAGGCCTTACTCCATGGTGGCCATATAGTAACCCGGCTCTTCCCCAATTACCTAAGTTACTTTCCCAGGTAAAACCCCAAAATGCCAAGATTTTACACTTGATAATTGACCTGATATCACGGGATGGATCTCTTTCTCCTTTTCATTCAGATCCCCTGCTCAACATTTAAAGCGCATCTCGCCAAAACTCAAATAAATAGCCGTTTACTTCCGCAACTCCCGGCTCCCGCTCACTGAACCGGACTTATCCACTCGCGCTATAAATAAGCTCCTTGGGGGTAACCCGAACCCTAACGGCTCATTTCCCCCCACTCCGCTTCCTTTCTCCCTCTGAGCTCATTCTCACTAAGCGCCACCACGGAAATCCCGCGCGCATCACCGGAGCCCATCGGCCGGAGGCTGCGCTCCGCCACAGCTCGCTCCGCGCCGCCGCCAAGATCCACCGGCAAATCTCCATCCGGCCCGTCAGGAACCGCGAAGGGACACCAGGCCTGCGCCATCTGCCTCCGCAAGGCTTCACTCAGATCTCCTCCGGTAAGCCTCTTGCACCCATTAATTTGCCCTTGCAATTTTTATTTTACCTCAGATTAGATCCAAATCAGCCCGCCAAGGATTTCTCGGCCATGCCGAATTAGGCTACTAATAGTCTTTCTAGCTCGCCCAATAGATAAAACGCATACTCCAATCCACTCTCCTACTACCTGCAATTGTTATTTTCGCCACAAATCTGAAGATGGAATTTCCAATCTGGGCTCGAACTACTCGAAGTTTGCGCCTTTGCCTCAATCACCCGGCTGGACCTCCCCTTTCCAGTTCCTTTTATTCGCGCTAAGTGCCTATGCAGCCATCCATCGTCCTCAAAAGCTCCTTCAACGCTTAGATCCCCATAATTTTCGCCATAGTACTTGATACCCGGATAATTTCGAACTTTACTCTGCGAGCTAACACCCGGATTACACACAATTTTCGTGTCTCAATATTACCCTGCCGATACTCGGCCGGCTCACAGCTTCCGTGTCTTAGTCCTCTTATCCTTTTGCCTTGTACTTTGCAGGTCAACCACATGGCTCCCAAAAAGCAGGGGAAAACTCCAACCAAAGCTAAAGCCACCAACTCCATATCCGCCAACTGGGCGCGGTCCACGGTCACCAAGGCCAAGTTGGAGGAGCTGGTGGAGCTGGGAGTTCTTCCTCCTCAAGAGGATATCCAGTGGAGGGTGCCGGGCAAGGAGACCCGGCCCACCCCGACAAAAGGCGAGGTAATTTGTTTCGTGGAACATGTGACCCGGGGCTTCCGCCCACCGGGTCACCCTTTTTTCCGTGATGTTCTAAGTCATTACGGCCTTCGCGTTTTTGACATCGGGCCTAGTTCCGTATTAAACATCTCTCACTTCATCGTCCTTTCCGAATCATACTTGTGCACTTCACCAAGTCTAGCTCTTTTCATTGAGCTTTTTCAGTGCAAACCGTGCCGCGAGAGCGGTGACGGGGCGCTTCTTGCTTGCGGCGGGGTTTCCATCCAGTGCCGCAAGAATTCTTTGATGCCACCCCTCACCCTTAACTCCCATGTCAAGCACTGGCAGCTCTCATACTTTTACTGCCAAGACACCTCCCCACCCGGCCAAAAGAAGCTGCCGGGTTACTCAGAGGGTCTTCTTGACATCTCCGAGAAATTTAGTGCCTTCGCCCCTGACTCGGACAGGGAGGCAATTCAACCTCTACTAGCCAAAATCAACACTCTCACGGCCCAAGGCCTCATCGGGCTCAACCTGGTGAAGACTTGGGTCGACTTCCGGATTCAACCCAATTCCATCCGCACAAAGTTGATGTGCGAGTATTCGGGGCAATCTACAGACCCGCTCCGGTACTCTGACAACATCTTTGCAGCTGGCGACACTCACAAAACCATCAAGGGTTTTATGACAGAAAAGCTTGAGGTAATCCGGAACATATCCGGATTGGAGCCCTTCACACTCGAGAACCCAGCCCCCAAGGTGAAAACCCGACTTTGATGCCTTTACCTTTGCTCTTTCCACTCGATACAGTTGATAACCCTTGCACTGACACTTTTCAGGCTGATGATGATTTTTGGAAAACCAACACCTCTCCTAGCTCCGAAAGTCCAGAGGAGCAAGAAGCTGTTAACTCGGACGAAGGTACTCTCCGGATTTTATTTGGCTCCTTTAAGCTCACCATAACCCCTTCATTTCCAACTATAACTTTGATGATATCCAGAACGAGAAGATGACGAGGAAGAAAACTCTGACGGCAAAGTAGAATCCGCCAGCGACGAGGAGGAACTGGAGCCGACAATCAAAGTAGGATAAAAAAGAAAAACTCAAGAGGCCACCTCCAAGGTTTCATATCTCCTCCTCGCATTCAATTCGTATTACTTTAACGATATACATGAGCTACCTTGACGCTATTCCACTGGCCATGCTTGAAGGAGTCGCCCATGACCAAGCGCAGGTCAACTCGAAATCACCCGGGTGATGATGCCCTTAACCCGGGTATTTCATCGACCCCGACTCGGCGGGCTGGTAATTACCCTATCTTTTCTCGGTCAAAACATTCTCTTTGAACCATTCCCACATGACGTCTGACTTGATAATTTCCAGCCTCTCCCGAGTCCAGCGACGGATTTCCTTGTGACTTTGCGGTGAACACCGGGTAAAATCCCCTTCCTGATGCTCCACCACATTTCATCACCCTTTCCTGGCTGTGTATTTAGCTGCTCACTGACAACATCTATAGGGCCACGGTCGTTATCAGCGACCAAGAGGATATGGAGACCGAGGGCCCGGGTAAGGGGAGCCCGACTGATAAGACTACAGCCGCGTCTAGCGGCGAAAAACAAGCGTCGCCGACAAACCCGGACACACAAGAAGCCGAGTATCCGATTGCTTCCCATGCAAGCAAGAAGAACAAAGCCACAATCTTGGGTGCAGAAGAAGGAGCGTCGGATTCCGACACACAAATGACCCGGGTTCCGCCTCCCACTAAGAAGAAAGCTCCTTCTCGGAATTTCCAAGGCCCCGGGTCCTCTGATACGGGTGAAGACACTTTTGATCAATTGATGAACACTCTCCTCACTATGAAGACTTCGGAGAGCAAGATCTTGGAGCGCATGGCTGCAGAGCACCAGGTAAGGACACTTGGTATCTCATATTGCATACCTAGTCCCCAAGTTCCGAGTATGACTTGCAAAAGTTATGCTTGGTACTTTACGCCATATTCAGCTTACCATAATATCCAACTGATACTTGCGTTCCTTGCTACTTACAGGCACAGATAACCCGGTCTGATGAAACTTTACTTAAGACCGAACAACTTCTTCTTGCCGAGATAAAACGAAGGGAAACCCTTGAGGATGACATGAAAACTTCGAAGAAGGATGTTTCCAAATACAAGAAGAAGTGCAATACCGCTCAGACCGCACTGAAGAAACTATCGGACCAAGTCGCCGATACTTATCAGATATTTCTTAGTAAGTTTTTGCTGCCGATTGGCTTCATGTCTTTGCTTTATTATATCATACTCGGGATTACTGATACGTTCTTTCTTTTGTTACAACTGTAGGTGCCAACCTTGCGGACCCAGAGGAGGATGCCATTGTCAAGGCTAGAACCCTAAAGACCGTGCTCCGGACTTTCTTTGCCGGCACAAAATTTATACTGGATGCCGTGAAGTGGCCTACGGAAGTATATCCGGGTGAAGAAAATCTCATTCAAGCCTGCTCCACTGTGCTTGGCTGGATTGAAATCTGGAAACGCTCGTCATGCCGGATTGGAATGACCCGGGCTTTCACCCTGGCCAAGGCTTTCTTTCCGAAGCTTGACCCGGCAAAGGTAATATCCGGGTTTCCCGAATTCAAGGCGGACGGTTCCAAATTTACACCCAAGGATTTCAAAGCCATACAAGCCGCAGTGCGCCCCTCGGCTACCACTTTGGCCGATAGTTTGGATCTAAACACGATTATGAGTGCATACGACGCTGATGGCAAAGTTGTTACGGAGGAAGCACCCCCGCCCTTTGATATCTTGGAGAAGTGGGTTTCTAACTCGGCCAGGAAGAGGGAGGCGACTGCGAAGAGAGAGGCCGAGTTAGGATCAGGTCCGTCTGCCTCTACACCAGCCGTCCCTCCACCTGTCCGCCCTGGCGCAGTGAGTCCGGGTAAGGGTGCCGGGAAGGCTAAGCAGCAAGCCCAGGACCCAGACCCGGAAGACCGTACTCAGGAGGCCGAATAGGGCAGTACCATCATAATACCTTGTTTACGTGATGCTTTGTATTCAAACTATTATGCTTTTGATGGTGCGCCTGTGCACCCCTGATACTGATGTCGTAACTTGTAACGTCTTTTAGTCCGTGATATACTTTGCGGCTTTCCTGGCCTTTTGATAACCGTATTGCTTGTCTATTCTTTGAGCTTTTTCTCGATACCCGACTCTTTTGGCTCCCTTCGTAAGACTCGGTTTTCCGAATACCAGGGGCTTTGATAAGTGGACTTTTTCTTTAAGCCCCCAAGACTCGGATGGTGAGGTCTTTCGAACTTCGATAGCCAAGTAGTTTGTTTCTGTTTCGAAGTCCCCAGTCCCCATGACCCAAAGTCCGAGTCATGGGGGTGTGGCCTTTCTCAGAGAACAAATTGTTTTTTACCGAGTCGCAAGCCTAAAGCCATTCCGTGTAGGTACTGAAGTTATGCTTGATAGTTGTTGAGTTTCCGGCTATTAGCCTTGTACTCTGCATAAACTTGTGGTTTAGATGACC